>PVJH01024743.1:0-32614 GCA_004026705.1 Nesogale talazaci | reverse complement strand
GGACTGCTTTTGCCACAGCAAGGAACGTGTTCACACAACCATCTCAGTGTACCAATTTCTGGCAAAAAAAAAAAAAAGGCCCGGATACCTCTCTTGCCCCCACACGTTACTCACCTAGTCTCTTTCCATGCAACTTATTTTTGTTTCCATGAATGCAAAAACATGAAAGGACAGTGATTTAACTGTGTAGAAGAGGTGATAGAAAAATGAGGGAGGTGCTGTCAGCCATTCAAATAGATGAGGCTAAAAAATGTTTCCAGGAATGAAGTTGCAGATATAAGAAACATTTTAAGTATATGGAGAGTACTTATAGGTTATTGGGGGGGGGGGAAGAATTACATTCATAGCTTTGAAAAAAATCTGTTTGGGATATACATATATATAATTAGAACATAGATACATAGTGTGTGAGAGAGAGATCATCTATATTCATATATTTACATAGATACATGCCTTTATTTATACTTATATATAATTTTTACTTTCCTGGAAGACATGGCAGTTGACAAGACACATAGCAGCATGCTGATAGACCTGAGCCCTGGAAACTACAGGAGCCATTGGGAGAACCCCGCCAGTGCTGAGAAGCTTCTATTGCCACTGGTTGCACAAGACTCTGCACCTCCTGGTCTTTCCTTGTCCTGATGTCATGACATGTGTTTTGTGAGTCTGAGGAAGACTTTATAGATTGGTATCAGACATGGGCTAATATCAGGCTTTTGACCTTGCACTGGACTTTTGGTACGTTTTCTTAATGTACAGTTGCTGTTGTATATAAAACTCTTTCTTATACACATATAAATGTTGATGAATTTGTTTCTCTAGTCTACCCAGACTAACCCAGTGGTCTACTCATTATTTTATTTCTTATTGTAAGCTTGCAGGATTCTGTAGATTTTAGTAATAAGTCCCCCATATGATGTGTCATTGATAAACATGTTTTCCCAGTCTGTGGGCTCTCTAATTTTTCTCTTGATGAAATATTTTGATCTACTCAAGTGTTTTATCCTTACTATGCCCCACTCATATATTTTATCTTATGCTGGGTGTATATCCTTCCTTATTTCTGAGAGTCCAAATATTCTCTGTGCTGATTCTTATCTTTGTCCCAATTTTCTCATTGATGATCCTGGTAGTTTGGGGTTTAACATCAAGGTCTATAGTCCACATTAAGTCTGTTCTTATATTTGGAGTGAGGGAAGGGTCTTGCTACACTCTTTTGCAGGTGACTATCCAATTTTTCCAGCACAATTTGTTAAAAAGGCAATCTGTTTCCCATGTGATATTTTTTGAGCTCTTATCAGAGATCAGTTGTCTGCATGCTGCTCTTTAAATTTTTCAATTTCTGTTATTATCCATTGACCTGAGTTTCTGTCATTATACTAGTTTCTAAAGCATTATAAAATGCCCATACTCATGTCTTGTTATCTCTTGAAGTTCATACTAACAAAGATTAAAGTTGTAGCTCTTGCTTTTTTAGATTACCATTAGCTTGGTATACTTTTCACCAGACTTTGTTCCTCAATTTGTTTTTGTCTGAGAGCTTGAGATGTGTCTCTTTCAGACAAAAGATTAATGGATTTTGTTTCTTATTCCAGTATTCTGGCCTTTATCTTTCAATGGGTTCATTCAGACCATTGATATTCAGAGTGGATTCTTTGCTGTCATCTTATACATTTTGCATTAGTTATTTTCCTCCCTCCCTACCTACCTTTGTGCAATGCATGAGTGGGGGGATTGATCTCTACCTTCTATACCCTGTTTGGTCAAAGACATCTTGAACAATACTTTCAGTGTATTGACTTCTGAATAATGTTATACTACACAGGGGTGGTCTGATGCTTTTACTCTGTGGATATTGATCTTCTGTCTAAAGTGAGTTGAAAAGTAATTTTTGTAGTGCTGGGATTGTTTTGTTTTAACAAATTACCTACATATTTTCTGACCTAGGAAAACTCATATCTCTCCATCTTTTTGATGCATCGTTTGTCAGGATAGAGGATTGTTTGTTACCTTTACTATCCTTCAACTTTTGAAAGATGCTACCCCATGGTTTTTTTTTATAATGGTATTGGATTATAAGTCTGAGTATATTCTTACATGACTATCCTGGTAGGTGACTGTTGCACTTATGATTTTTTTCTGTCGATGCTCTTATGATTTTCTCATTTTCCTCAAGTTGGATAATTTGACTACTATAGGCCTCAACATGTTCTTTGGGGGACTTAGTCTGATTTGTGTCCTCTCAGATTCCTGGATGACTGTCTGATTCTCCTTCATTACATTGAGGAAGTTTCCTTACACGGCTTCCCTCCAAATTTTGATTGTTCATTTCTTTGCTGTTTCTTGCTCTGGTATATTAGTTATTCTAATATTGTTTTTCTTCATAGTGTTGCTGATTGTTCTCCGGTTTTCTCCAGCTTATTTGAGCATCTTATTTGATTGTCTTTCACAATTACTGAATTCTGCTTGGTAACGCTCTAGGCCACTGATCCAATCCCCTGCCTCCTCCCAGCAGGTTGATACTAACTTACACAATTTTCTTTGTTTCTGATAATTTTCCTTTAACTCTTGTATTTCCCTTTGCTAAGTGAACTCTCCTAGTTTTTCATCCTTCTTCTGTATCAATTTACTGATAGCTCTATTAACTCAAAGTGGCATTCTCAATATTTCTCCCTGTGGTGGTTCCATGTCTGCTTCTTCTAGATATGTCACTAAGTTCACATCCTCTTAAGACATAGCAGGCCATTCCTCTTTACTTCTTGTAGTTACTGTTGATGAGGGCAGTAGTTTGCTCATCATTGTGGTGTTGCTGGATGTGGTGCTTTATGTATATTGTGTATATATTGAGGGCAACTTGTCAGGTCCATGTGTGGCAAACTTGGCTCTGTGGTTTGGACTGGGGTGGCTGGGATTATGTGCAACAAATGATGCTCGTGTCCCAAGGGGGGAGGGGGCAGAGTAAGCTTCAGGCATGTGTATCCTGCTGCACTGCATGTGTGATGTGCTCAAACAGTATAGTCTAGTTGGGGTCTCCAAGCACCAGTCATTTAGTCTACATTTGCAGTGGTGACTGAGGAACTGAGACTGTCACAGATTGAGTCCTGGGAAGTTCCATCAACTGGAGATGCTAGGATGGTGTTTACTGGATCTGCTGGTTGCATGGGCCCCATGAAAGGGCTGGAAGGGAACTAAGATCTCTGCTACAAAATCTCAAAGCCTCTCAAGCTCTCTGGGTCAGCCCCAAGTGCTGAGTTTGTGGACATGGCTTCCACGAGCAGAATAGGCCAACTGGACCAGCTTTCTGGATACCCAAGCCTCATTCAGAATTCACAGGGGTGGTTGGATTGGTGGGGGCATGGGGGCAAATGGCACAAGAAGCATTGGCTAGTGCAGGCAGTTATCAAGCTGAAAGCCTCACGCTAAGGAAGGGCAAGATAGAAGTAAGCTATGGGAACAGTTAGCCCATGTGCTGGGGCAGAGCCCTGGTGTGTCAGAAGACATGCATGGGCTTCCTTGACCCCACACAGCCTTCCAATCTCCCAACCTAGCACTTAGGGAGCTCCCAATTCAGTCTCCCTTATAGCAACACTATTTTCTGGAAGGGGCTTAATGTTCTTTAATGATTGTTCCTGACAACTGAACTGAGTTAGACTCACAAGACTGAAAAGAATTATAAAGGAGCATTTACTTGGGCAATTTTTGGTTCATTTCATGTAGTGACCGAAAATTTCAGTTCTGTCCTATTCACTCTTTGTAAATCAGATCAACGTTTCTATGAATTACTTACCAAAGCTAAGACAGAAACAATGAGGACACAAAGAAAAGTAAAAAGGCCAGAAGAAAATGGTCTAAAAGAAGTTTAGGTTAATTTAAAAGAAAGAGCATAAATAAAGGGCCATTCAATAAACGAAACTCATTTATCACCCCACCATCCCTCTTTGAGGCTGCCTTAATGGTACTCTCTTTTCATCTATTCACTATATTGAACTATCATATTTTAAATATCCCTGTGGGAGTTGATTGACCCAGATCAGAGTTGAAATTAAGAAGCTTTTAGAAACCAATGATGAGGGTACAATGAACCAAACCTTTGGGACACAGCAAAAGCAGCTATCACAGGAAGTTTGATAGTAATAAATGCACACATGAAAAAGGAAGAGAGATTTATGATTGATATGCTAACACAAAACCTACATCCATCCAAACCTACATCATTAGAGTAGATTCAACAGGATAACCCTACTAATAGCAAAAGCAAGTAAATAATAAAAATCATGGCTGAGATACATGAGACGGAAAACCAGAAAACAATGGGAAAAATAAATGCAGTTAAAAGTTGGTTCCTTGAAAGGATTAACAGAATTCATAATCATTCACAAGTCTCACCATAGAAAGGAAGGGAAGAATTAAAAATCATACTATTGCATGCCCACCTTCCTGATATTATCGCTGATGACAAATGTGTGCACAAGCAAATGTGGTGAAGTAAGCTGATGGTGCCCAGCTATCAAAAGATAAAGTGTCCAGGGTCTTAAAAGCTTGAAAGTAAACAAGTGGTGATCTAGTTCAGAAGCAACAAAGCCCACATGGAGGAAGCACACCAGCCTTTGTGACCACAAGGTATCAACAGGATCAGGTATCAGGCATCAAAGAACTAAAATTATATCATTATAAATGTGAGGGAGTACAGATTGGGGACCCAAAGCCCATCAGTAGGTGAAGAGACATCCCCTTACAGAGGAGTTTCAGGGAGGAGACAAGCCAGTTAAGATACAGTGTAGTAACAATGAAATATGCAACTTTCCTCTAGTTCACAAATGCTTCCTCCCACCTACTATCACGACCCCAATTCTACCTTACAAATCCATCTAGACCAGGGGATGTACACTGGAGCCAGTAACATGGGGAATTCAGGACAGATGATCCCTTTAGGACCACTGGTTAGAGTGGTGACACCCGGAGGGTGGAGGGAAGCTGGAGTAGAAAGGGGGAACCAATTTCAGGGATCTACATATAAACTCCTTCCTGGGATACAGACATCAGGGAAGCGGGTGAAGGGATATATTGGACAGTGTATGATATGGCAAAGTGGGAGGGGGAAGGGAGGAGAAATATGGGGAGCTGATACTAAGAACCTAAGTAGGAGGGTGCTTCAAGAATGATGATGGCAACAAATGTACAAATGCAGTCTACATACAATGGGTGTATGTATTGATCGTGATAAGAGTTGTACGAGCCCCCGATAAAATGATTTTTTTTAAAAAGAAAGACAAGACGGAAGAGGGAATTATGACTGATATGCTAGCACAAAATCTACATCCATGAGGGCAGAGTCAACAGGACAACCTTATTAGTAGAAAAAGAAAAGAAATAATAAAAATCAGGGCTGAAATGCATATGAGAATGAAAACCAGAAAACAATGGACAAAATAAATGCAGCTAAAAGTTGGCTCTTTGAAAGGATTAACAGAATTGACAAACCATTCACAAGTCTAACCATATAAAGAGAGGAATAAGTTTTCATAGGCAGAATGAGGGATCAAACAGGGGCATTACAATGGACCTTAATGAAATTAAAAGGCTAACTACCCAGTACTAAAACAACCTGTAATCCAGTGAAATGAACAACTTGGAAGACATGGGCAAATATTTGAAAAAAACAATCCCTCCCTAGACTATCCTAGATGATCTTTAAGAATCTCAACAGAATCTTAGCAATGGAAGAAATTCACAAGATTTTCAAAGGATTACAACAGAAAAGTTCCCCAGATCAGATGGCTTAACAGAAGATTTCCACCAAGCATTCAGGGAATTGGCAACAATCCTACATAAACTCTTCCAGAACATGGAAAAAGACAGAAAACTCCTGAACAAAACTAAAATGAACAAGGATTCCACAAGATTCAAGTACTACAAACCAATATCCCTAATGAACATCAATGCAAAAATCCTTAACAAAATGCTGCCCAATATAATACAAAAATATAAAAAACAAATAATTTACCATGACCAAGGGGAATTGATTCCAGGGAGGCAGAGATGGTTCAACATATGACAGGCCATCAGCATTGTTCACCACATTGACATGAAAAACTAGAATCTCATGATAACATTGATAGACACAGAAAAAGCATTTAACGACATCCAACACCCATTCTTATTTAAAACACTCAATAACATAGGAATAGAAGGAAAATCCCTCAATATAATATAAGCTATCTATGAAAACCCAACAGCCAAACACAGCAGTGAATGGAGAAAAAATGAAAACCCACCGAAAAAGGGGACCATATAAGGATGCTCCTTGTCCCCATTCTTATTTAACATTATACTGGAGGTCCTAACAGACAACATAAGGCTAAAGAAAGACATCAATGGTATTTGTCTGAGGAAAGAAGTGGTAAAACTATTGTTATTCACAGATGATATGGTTTTATATGTGTAAAATCCCCCAAACTCCATATGATAGGTAGGTTTTTTTGTGCCAACATAGCCAATGAAGATAGGTAGGTTTGTTTTGACAATATGGCCAATGTACACATGTGAGATCAGTTGAAAGGCAGAGCTATAAGTGGCTCAGCAATCCCCTACCCTTTCTCTCTTGCTCTTGGATCTTTGGACCAGCCAGCTGCCTTGTTTGTCCTACGCCTCAATTTGTAAACTACGCTACATGTAGGACACCTAATCCATGGACTGTGTTGCTGTAAGCTGAGGTTCCTTCAAGTTCTGCTTCTCCACGCTACTGGAAATGCATCTCTTGAGCTGGGGCCTGTAGCACTCTTTCATCTGGCTGACTGTTAGTGATCTGTCTTGCTGTTTGCTGCTTGTGACTGGATAGCCTGAGTTGTTCTACAGGGGACTACTCAATGGCCCTGAAGACTCGAAGGACTGCCAGTATGCTAGCTATCTCACTTAAGTGAATTTCACTGAGCCATTTGTACTGCTTTATAGATTAGTTGACTGTTTATTTCTTATGTTAGATATCTTTCTATCTGTATAAATATATAGAAAGAATTATCAGTGTCCTGATTTGGTTTCTCTCGAGAACCCTGTCTAGAACACTCTGCAAGAGGAGTGCTGGATGTAATAGAGGAATATGACAGAGTGGCAGGATCCAAGATCAACAGACAGAATCCTATCAGATTGCTATATACATCAGATAGGATACATTGGATGAGAGTATCGGCAGTGAAAACTCTATGCTAGTCACTGCATTAAGTACTCTGCTACCTCACTGGATCTTCAGAAATCTGGGATAATAACTCTTAAGGCCTAACTGATTAGGAACAAATTTCAAATAAGTAAATAAATCATCAAACAAACATATAAGTAGGGGAAGTTTCAAAATATTTGTGGAAATTTTTCATCATCTAGTAGAACCATTTTTCCATAAACTTCTTAAAACTCCCCTTAAGCATATGTATGTATTCTTTTTAAACACAAAGTTTTCAAGTTTTAGACAATGACTCTGATTCACCAGTTCAAGGTCTTAACCAGCACTCTCTACCCATCACTGGACAATTCTACATTGCTTTATGCCAAATTTCCCTAATGGTTCTTTCAAAACACCCCATGTGGATATTTCAGGCTATAATTTAGTGATCTCCACTGACTTTTCACTGTGATAAGAGTAGGAAGGAACACACTAATCCAACTTTTTGTATTTAAAATATATACTTTTTGCCATCTGTGATTTCTAAAGAATAGCCTATTTTCCCTTGCTACTTTTCACAGAATGTGGTACCCAACCCTTACATAATTATAATTTACATGTAGCTATTTAGTCTTTTGCCTAAAACTAGATAGTAGTCGTCCCATCACTTGTCTGTCAGCTTGTCATATTGTGGTGGCTTGTGTGTGGCTGCAATGCCAAAAGATATATCACAGGTACCTCAAAAGCCGGCAAGGCCACCCAATGTGAACAAGTTTCAGTGGAAAACAGAAAACAAAGAAGGAGTCTGCTCCCCACTGCAGAGGAAAAATTCACAGAAAATGTGATGTCTTCCTTCATGAAACCATCAGATATGAAAGTCCAAAGAATGGAATCAGAATATTGTGCCAGAGGATGACTCCCTCAAATTTGATGGACTCAAAGTGTGACCAAGAAAGAACTTATTTCTCTAATTGGGGTTAATTTTGGGGCCATCACTTAGGTAAGACCCTGTGGAAATGGAGCCTTCTGTACCTTCATTTGCTGATAGAGCACTACTCAAGTTAAGGAGACACGGCTGTTGCAAAGGTGCAAGTGATTAGAATGTGGAATGTGTGAAGTATGAATCTAGGAAAATTAGAAGTCATAAAAATGGAATGGAATGTTAAAAGATTAACGTCCTAGGAATTAATGAGTTGAAATAGACAGGTGTTGGATTTGTTGAATTAGAAAATCATATAATTTATTATGCCAAGAATGACACAGTCAAGGTGATTGACATGGCATTCATCGTCAAAAAAGGACATTTCAAAATAAGTCTTGAAATACAAAGTTGTCTGTGATGGTATTACATTTATCTAACTTCAAGGAAATCCAATCAGTACAACTATTATAGAGAGATATATACTGACCACAATAACTAGTGATGAAGAAATTGATGAATTGTACCAATGACTATTGTCAAAAAATGATTAAACAGCCAACTAAAATGAGTTGATAATTATTGGCAATTTGAATAGAAAAGTTGAAACCAAGAAGAAGAGATAGTAGTTGCAAAATAAAGGATTGTTGATAGAAATTAAGCTGGAGACCACATCATACAATTTTGTAAAACAATGAATTCTTCTTGGCACATACCTTTTTTCAACAATACAAAATGTGACTACACACATGAACATCTCCAAATGGAATACACAGAGGTCAAATTTAATACAGTCAGTGGAAAGGAATAATGGATGAGCTCAATATCAGCAATGAAATCCCTCCAAGAGCTGACTGTGGAACAGAATATCAATTGCTTGTATAAGTTTACATTAAAGCTCAAGAAAGTAAAACAAGTCCCTGAGAGTCAAAATATGACCTGAACTCACCTGAACTCTGAGAACATCTCATCACTAGATTTGATGATATCAACGCCAAGATAGCAGACTTTATAAGCTGTGGAAGGACATCAACAGCACCATTCATGAAGAGAGCCAAAGGTCATTAAAAAGACAGGAAGGGAAGAAGCGTTGAGTGGATGTGAGAAAAGACTTTGAAAGTTGTTCTTACTCACAGAGTAGCTAATGTAAATGCAGGAAATGATGAACTCAAAGAGATGAAGAGAAAGTTTCAAAAGTTGAACGAGAGAGCCAAATATTGTAGTGAAATGTGCAAAGACTTGAGTTAGAAAACTGAACAAGAAGAACACACATGGGCTGAGCCACGGTGGCGTAGTGATTGGGCGCGGGACTGTGGCCCACTGGGATGGAAGTTCAATTCCAGCTCCACGGAGCAAAGGCTGGGCCTCCTACTCCCACCACCTGAGAGCAGTGATGCCCCCCCCCCAAAAAAGGAGAAGACACATAACATATCTTAAACTGAAAGAAAAAAGAAAAAAATCAAGCCTCCAGGTGCAATTTTGAAAGAAGCAGAAGTATCAAAAGAAGATAGAAAGAATGCACTTGTCGACATTGCATCCTTTCAGGGAGTGGTATGTGGGCAAGAAGTAATGGTCATGAGGAAGAAGCTTAAGCTGCACTGAATACATTAAACAAAACCAAGGATCTAGGAATTATGGAATGGATATCAAGTGAAATCTTTCAGCAAGCTGATGAAACACCGGAAGCACTTACTCATCTAGACCAAAGAATCAGGAAGGCAGTTACTTGTCCAACTAACTAATGGAAAAGATCCATATCTGTACCCATGACAAAGAAAAATAACCCAGGATGAGTATGTGCAAATTGTAGAACATTACCATTGATACCACAAACAAACAAAAATTTGCCAAAGATCATCCAATAATAGTTGTAGCAGTACATGGACAGGGAGCTTCCATAAGTTCAGGCATGATTCACAAGAGTATATATTATTGCTAATGTCATGGATCTTGGTGGAAAACAAAGAACAGAAAGATGCTTACTTCTTTTTAAATGACTATGAAAATGCATTTAACCATGTGAACAATAACAAACTATTGTCTGCTTTGAGAAGAATGGGAATCTAGAATACTTGTGTTAATGAGAAGCTGTGCATCGATAAGGATACATTTATGGAAATAGAACAAGGGAATAATAGTGCACTGTTTAGAATTAGGAAATGTGTGAGTCAAGGTTGTATCCACTCACCATAATTATTCAAACTGTATGGTGAGCAAATAATCAGAGAAGCTGGATTATATGAAGAAGAATGTGGCATCAGAATTGAAAGAAGGTTTATTGAGAACTTGCGATATCCATATGACAACATCTTGCTAAGTGCAAGTGAGGAGGACTTGAGATATTTTCTGATAAAGATCCAGGATTGCAGCTCTCAATATGGATTGCAATGCAATGTAAAGAACAAAAAAGTTCTCACAACTAGACCAACAGTTAACAGCATTAAAGGGGAGAGAGCATTGAAGTTGTCTAAAGATTTTGTCTTGGATCCACAAGCAATAGTCATGGGACAGCAGTTAAGTGATCAAAATATGAGTTGCATTCGGTAAATCAACTGCACAAGACCTCTGTAAAATACTGAACAGCAAGGAAGTTACTATGAGGACTACAGTGCACCTGGTCCAAGGCATGACTTTTCATTTTATTATTAAATCATTTTATTGGGCACTAGTACAACTCTTATCACCATATATATATATATATATATATATATATATATACACATTATGTCAAGCACATTTGTACCTTTATTGCCATCATTATTCTCAAAACAATTGCTCTCTACTTGAGCCCTGGGTATCAGCTCCTCATTTTTCCCCTCCCTCCACACTTCCCACTTCCTTATGAACCCTTGATAGTTTACAAACTATTATTTTGTCATGTCTTACACTGTTTGATGTCTCCCTTCACCCACCTTTCTCTTGTCCACCCCCCAAAGAAGAGATTATATGTAGATCCTTGTAATCAGTCCCCTTTTCTACCCCACCTTCACACCACCCTCCCAGTATTGCCACTCACCATAGGTTCTGAAGGGATCATCTGTCCTGGATTTCCTGTGTTTCCAGTTCCTATTTGTACCATTGTATATCCTCTGGTACCTATTCATGCAATTGTACATCCTCTGGTCTCGCCATAGTACATCCTCTGGTACTCATTTGTACCATTGCACATCCTATGGTCTCGCCAGATTTGTAAGGTAGAATTGGGATCATAATAGTGGGGGAGGAAGCAATTAAGAACTAGGGACAGTTGGATGTCTCATCACTACTACAATATGCCTTGACTGGCTTGTCCTAGGAGAATTTCCCAGCAGCCCTTCTATAAGAAAATGTCCAGTTGCCTACAGATGGGCTTTGAGTCCCCAGTCTGCACTCCCCCTTATTCACAATGATATGCTTTTTATTCCTTGATGCTGATTCCTGAACCCATCAACAACTTGTGATCACACGGGGTGGCATCTTTCTTCCATATGGGCTTAGTTGCTTCTGAACTAGATGGTCGCTTGTTTCAAGTCTTTAAAAATCCAAACTCTATATGTTTTGATAGCTGCGTATCATCAGCTTTCTTCACCACATTTGCTTATGCACCTATTTGTCTTCAATAATATCGAGAATGTGTGTATACAATGATACGATTTTTTTGTTCTTTTGACACCTGATACCTTCAACAACTACACCGGCTTGGGTGCTTCTTCCTTGTGGCTTTTTTGCTTCTGGGACAGATGGTCATAAGTCATTCATTTTTAATTGCTTCATGTATATCTGAAAGTTAGACATTGAATAAGGAAGACTAAAGAAGAACCAATTTAGTGAATCATGGTGATAAAGAAGAATATTGAAAGTACCATGAACTATTAAAAGAATAAAGAAATCTGTCTTGGAAGACAGAACACCAAAGTGCTCCTTAGAAGAAAGGAGAGTTAATCTTTATCTTACATCTAACATGATTCCCCCAAAATAAGACCTACTCATAAAATAAGTCCTAACAGAATTTCTAAGCACTTTTGCAATATAATCCATACCTTAAAATAAGATCTAGTGAGGGCGTGGCTATGCAGCATATCTGCACAACCCATGCATTTCATCATGAAGAGGAAGGCAGGCAGCCCTTCTTTTCTGCCCCATCTTGGCAGCTGCTATCCCAGAGGTGATGAGAGGAGTGAGGGCAGCCCCACTCACAAGGTTGGTTCCCTCTGTCCTGTTCAGACCATCCTGTGAGGGCTGCCAACTGAAGCTTTGAGGGAAAAGTATCCTCAGTGAAGTGAGGAGAAGCGTACTGTGCTTTAAGGATTGTGTGTCCCCATATGACTCAGCACCGTGGGCCTCTCTCCCCCAGCACCAACCTGCAAACATCTGTGGGCCTCTCTCAACCCCCACAAATACCAGGGGACAGGGGAAAAGCTTCAGGGTAGAATTTTGTGTTTGGAGAGATGTGATAATGTTCCAGAAGAAAATTACTTAACTATATTTTAATAAGTATAGATTGTTGCACACCCTTAAAAATAGCACTCCCTAAAATTAAGCCCTAGAGTATATTCTTGAGGAAAAATAAATATAAGACTCTGTCATACTTTGGGGGAAACATGGTATGGATATTATGTCAGAGAGATCAGTCCCTAAAGAAGCACATCAAGCTTGGTAAAGTTGGAAGGTGGCTAAAAAGAGGAAGACCCTCATTTTGGTGATGGATTGACACAGTGGCTAAAACAATGGCCTCAAGCAAAGGAATAATTATGAGGATGATGAAGGGCCTGTCAGTGTTCCGTTCTGTTCTCCATAGGGTTGCTGTACATAGGAACTCATCGAGTGACACCTAACAACATAACAAGATATGTCCTTTGGAAGATATTTTATCAAACACTAAGCCTTGAAAAGATTTAGTCAGAATACCCCTTAGAAGCAAGAATTACAAGAATTTCTTCCTCAAGTCCTTTGGACATGTTGTCAGGAGACATGGGTCCCTAAGGAAGGACAGAGTGCTTAGAGAAGAAGATGGGCAGTGGAGAAGAAGGCACTTCACACAATAGACGTCACAATGGTTGCAAAAAATTGTAAGGATTGTTCAGGACTGGATAGTGTTTCACTCTTTTCATATGATTGCTATTTGTCAGTACTGACTAAATAGGACGTAACAACAACATAGTCTTTGGAGTCCTAGTGCACACAGTGGATTAACATGCGTGCACATCAATGGCATTAACATTCCTGGTCTGTTTCAATTGTCTCCTATTTCTGAAATCTTGAACACAACACTTTTCTTCCTCTCTCCACACTTATATTTCACCTTTGTCCTTTCCCAATATGACTTAAACGATCACTTTTTCTTTTATTTCTTCCATGACATTATACTTTTACTCAGAAATTTTAGAAATATATTCTGCATTGTCTCCTGCAAGTTTGGGTATAAATACTAGATCAGATCATCAAATCAGCAGACAAAAGTCTGCTATTGTGCCATTTCACTAATAAGCCTCGGGATATTTTCTGAAGTCTGAATTCATCAAGAATTTGTTGTTGTTGTTGTTGTCAAGTGTCATCAACCTTGATGTGTATGAAGCCTATGACCAACAGAGTAAGACACTGTCTGGATCTGCATCAACCTCACACATTTTCTTATGTTCAAGTTCATTGTGGTAACCATGGTGTTAATCCACCTTGTTGAAGAACCTCCACCCCCTTTTCTTTGCTCTTCTACTTTCCAAGCATGATGTGCTTCTCCTGGAACTGGTCTCTCCTAACAACATGTCCAAAGTATGTGAGTTGAACACTATCCTTTCCTCTAAAGATCATTCTGGCTATACATCTTCCAAGACAGATGTGTTAGTCTGGGTTGATGAGAGAAACAAATCCAGAGACCTTCATGTGTATGTAAGAGAGTTTTATATCCAAGAGCAATTATATATTAAGAAAATATCCTGGCCCAGTCTAAATTAAGTCCATAAGTCCTATATAAGCCCATCAATCAGGTATCATCCCAAATGTTTGATAATAGATTCTTATACAGACTTAACCAGCATATACAATGATGTTGAAAGCAGGAAGATAATAGGCCAGTGGGTATAAAGTCATTTGGAAGCATCTCAGTTCTGAGACCACTCTCCAGGTAGATCCTCCAGATTCAGGACTCTGACTGCCATCTTCATAGTTTCATGTGACTTGTCAACAGATTTTGAAGCAGGGAGAGTATATGTTCCTCCTCTAGACAGGAAGAGAAGAGTTCCCAGAATCCTCAGGAAAAGGCCATGCCCACACAGAGGTATCACTGGCTATGACTTGATTGACAGGCTAGACTCTACCCCTTCACTCAAGTTGACAGAAGATTACTTAACTACCACAAGAGATGTGTTTGTTCTTTTCATGGTTTGTGGTACCCTCAATATTCTTCTCCAACACCACAATTTAAATTCTTGGTCTTACATATTCAAGGCCCAAATTGCACATGCATATGAGGCAACTGAAAATGCCATGGCTTTAGTCAAGTGCACATTTACTCCTCAGAATAACCTTGCTTTTCAGCACTTTAAAGAGGCCTTATGCATCAGATTTGCCCAATAAGGTTTGCCAATGGATTTCTTGACTGCTGTTTCCATGAATATCAACAACAATTATGATCTTTCACTGTAATTTATTTTAGGCATTATTTTAATTAGGATTTAATATACAAACAACGAAGCACATCCTCCTAAATTGTGTGAGCCTTGATAAATGATCATTAAAGCATGACCATTCTCAAGATTCATGCTCCCAAAAATCTATCCATAGGGCTTCCTAGCCAACACCTCTTGTCACTTTTAAGTCTTTGGCAAACACTTTTCTTTTCCACGTCTCTCAAGTTTCAGGATACCATAAATCAAAATCATATGCCATGTGACCCTTGCCTTTGTCAGTTGGACAATGAGATTTTGTCCACATGAAAACCAAGAGAAAATTAGGAAAAGAGAAAATTGGGTCTAACAAGATTTGCTTTAGCAAATTGATTTAATTGCTTACAATTTATTTTACTCCTCCCCTGAGCCATCCTGTGATTGCTTCTTCGGGTGTGTCACCCCATTCCATACAACCACCCAATCAAAAAAAGCATTATCATCATCATTTTACAAGTGATAAAGGACTGCTGTCAGAGCTAGTAAATACCATGAGTGATGTATATTTCTGACCTAGGACTGACCAATCACAAAACGTTTTATTGCACTTTTGTTTCAAATTTAATTTCAATTTTAATAAAACAACTTTTAAAATAAGTAGATTTGATCCCAATACTGATGAACTCTACAGGACAGAGGACTGCCCCATCCAGTTCCCAAGACTAAAATCTTTAAAGAAACAGATGATTACATCTTTCACTTGTATAACCACAGATGGGTTTGACCAGGAAAGTTTCAGGAAAGAGCTGAATGTTTAACCAATGTATTATCAGGCCATCCTAATTGCTTAATAGAACTATGTATGTATATTTACTTCTATTTTTCAAGCCAGGCAACATAATCCTTATGCCACAATAATCATAGAGAAGCTTATTTGGCTCTATTTTAACTATCATAAAAACTAGCAGGTGATAATAAATTGTATTTACTTTTCATTCTGTTCTATATAATTCTAGTCTCAAACTAGATGACCTATTTTATATGCTTCAATCTAAACTTATTCCTGCCATTATTAATAGATATGCTGTCTGTTCACAATGCAAATCACAAATAAATTGGAGTCCTTTTAGTTGTCTTATATCTAGTCTAACTATGTGAGTGTGAGAATAATTTGGTACATATTAAGATATTGCATGTAGGACATTAGTCCTAACATCAATGAATCAGGACATCAGATTGGATTGTAAAGTGCATGTTTAAATCCCACAAAGAAAATGCATAGGCACATAACTTATTGATAAATAACTTTAATATTTTCATTTAAAATAACATTAGAGCATAGAGAAGAAAATGAGCAGAAAATTCTTGTCTCTTCACAGCAGTGCTTCTTAAGAATTCAGACAGACCTTCCATCATTGTCTCAATCTCGTCATAGCTTTTAATGAAATATCTGTAACACCCATTGATATTATACATGTTACATTGAATTTAAGCATCATGAGTTTAAATTCTAGATCACTTTTTTATGATCTTAGGTAGTTATTTTAAGTTTTTGAAGCTTATCCTTTGTCTCAGTTCATTTTATCATAATAATAACAACTAACTTTAAATATCACAGGGAATTATGTAACCTAACATTTTGGAACATTATTAAGAATATAAAATACACATGCATGTGTAGCAAGCATTTTGTGTTTATATTATGGAGGATCTGATTTTAGAGGAAGCACTACACCTGAATTTCATCAGATTTAACCCAATTTGCACCTTCTGGAAGTTTTGTTTCCACAAACGTAATCTTGCCAAACCTCATCAATGCTTCCATAAATTCTCCCAGGTGGTCATATCCACACCTGATGAATGAATTTGGATTCCACATTACTCTCACTACACAGACCCTTCAGCTGTGTGTGGTGCCTCGCCATGTCATGATTCTCTGGACCCAAGAGTTTGATCAGCAAGGATTTAAGTTTTTCGTACTTCTGGAAAGGGAGAAGTTGAATGGCTCTCCTCCAAGTGAACATGCATTTGAGAAGGTCCCCAAACTGAGTTCATTTGTGCCATAATTATTATAATATTAGTTTTACCTTCATATATTTGTGGCATCAAGCACCTATTGTGGATAGATCACAATATTACCACTCTCTTTATAAACAGAACCAAAATTTTCTTCCAATCCTGAAACATTCCTGTTGATTCCAGAAATTATTCCAGTAAGCCTAATGGCTTACTGCAAACACTTGCATGGGGAAAACTGCAATCCTCCTTTTATTTTGACTTTTAAATTTGCCTAACCATGATCACTACAGCCATCCCAACTGTCAGTCTGGGTAGACTAGGGAAACTAATTCAAAACCATGCATGTGTGTATATGAAAGATCTTCATATATAAGAGCAACTGAATATTGAGAAAATATCCCGGCCCAGTCCTGGTCAAGTCCCTGAATCCAATATTAGCCCATATGTCTGCTACCGTTCTACAAATTCTTCTTCAGACTCACTCAACACATGCAATGACACTGAATGCAGGAAGATCCCAGGCCAGTGGGTGGAAAGTCTTGTGGGTGGAGTGTGGTGGAAGCATCACAGCATTGGCAGGTGACCCCTCAGCTCCGGGGCTCTGGCTCCATCAGCCTCTCTCCATGTGGCTTATCCACAGTGATGTCTCTCAAAGAGTGAGCCTGTGACCCAGCTCCAGCAAGCTAGTTATCTCATTAAAGTCTCTAAATGAGGTTATCAGTCTGTGACTCAACTGACAGGTTAAGATCCACCCCTTCACTCTTAAGTCTCAAATAGACAATAGATTGTGTAATTACCACACCATTACTTTTCTTCGTGTGTCTGAATTTTGGGACACACCTACAGAGTTTTTATTAGGGTTAGGGATTTTTCTTCATTGATACTGCAGTCCAAATAAACGAAAAGTTAAAATAAGGGTAGGTGAGGTTATTTTCACAATTTAGGTATACAAAAGTCTCAGCTAAATCTCAGTTTTGATCTTTTGCTCTACACCAAAAACATAGCCTGAGAATTGATAGTGTGTGTGAAGTGCTGTACTTAATAATGAATATATAGTAGTAGCGTTAGTAGTAGTAGTAGTATCTAATGCCTCTCTATCTTTCTTCAAGAAAGGGAGTGGGAAGTTGTTTACTTCTTAGGCAACAGCAATCTAACCTTCCACTGTTCATGGCCCCTGGAATAAAGCCCATGGCTCAACCAACCCTGAGAGTTGAAGAAGCCATGGCAGGCCTGTCTTTCTGCCTGAGATAAATGGACATGTGCCTTCTGTTGCCTGACTAAAAGCTATATAAGACAGCAGTCTGCAAACTTCTCAGTTCTTCGTGTTCCTAGTTTCATCCTCTTCTCCTGTCTGTGAATAAAATGGCTGATGTGTTATGCTTCTTTGTTTGTAAACCTTCAAATTGTGCATAGCCCTTTTGTATAACCCCATGGTTCTTAACCTTCCTAATGCCATGACCATTCCATACAGTTCTTTGTGTTGTGGTGACCCCCAGCCATAAAGTTATTTTTGTTGCTACTTTATAACTGTAATCATGCTACTGTTATGAATTGGGTGACCCCTGTGAAAGGGTTATTTGACCCTAAATGGTCATAACTCATCATTTGAGAACCAGTGGCATAATACTAATGACATGACAGGAAGAGTATTTAAACATGCCCCTAATGAACTCTAGGGTTTGCAAGAGTCTATGCTTTAGATCCCCCCCCCCATCCATCCCTCAACTGCATCTATCCTTTTTCTTCTCTATAAGTTTTCTGATTGTATATCATACCCAGTACTCTGAAGCCTGTTAGTCACATAAGAGCCGACCTCCATGTTATCTTATGCTAGAAGGTAATGATGCTTCCATGAATAAACAACTTATCCCTTTGTGATCTTTAAGACACTACTATGCTCAAGTACTTGTTGAAGGTACGAAAATTGAAACATGTGCATGGGAGTCATAGGACAACATAGAATATATTTCACCTAAATGTAAGACTATCTCAAAGAAACGATGCACATTACATGAACATTAACAGCAAAAAAAAAAAAAAAGATGCCTTGTGGATGCCATCAAGGATATCCTGCATAAAGAAAGCCAAAAAGTCTTTTATAAAACAAGACAGAAAGAAAATACCAAAATGGGTATTAGAAGAGAATCTTAAACTTGCTCTTGAAATCAGAGCAGCTAAAATTAATATAAAAATGATCATGTAAAGGAGTTGAACAAAAATTTTCAAAAAGGCAACTCATGAAGACAGAGTGAAAATCTCTAATAAACTGCACAGAAACTGGGAATTAGGAAACAAAAGGCGAAGGCCATGTTTAACAACCTTCAAGCTGAAAGAACTAGTAAAATTTTAAAAAATCAAACCTCAAGTTGCAATACTGACTGATTCTAGGGGCAAAATTCGAAAGATGAAGGAAGAAGAATGGAGAAATTCAGAGTCCTGGTATCAAAAAAAGGAGTCAACCTTTAATGATCTCAGAAGGTAGAATGTGAGCATGAACTGATGGCACTGAGAGAAGCCCAAGCATGTAGGAAAACTTTGGCCAACCCCCCCCCAAAAAAAAAAAACAACAACAAAGTCTCAGAAAAATGATGGAATATCTGTTGAAGTGTTCTAAAAGATAGGGTTTTTTTTATGTTGATTATCTATGTCAAGAAATTGGGAAGGCTGCCATCTGGACAACTGACTGGAAGAGAACCATCTTGCACAATTCAAAAGAAAGGTGAAACAATGAAATGCCTGGATAATTGAATGACACTCATATCACATAAAAGTACATTTTTAAAAATATTTTAATGTTTCCATCAATAGGGAGCCACTAAAAAGTCAAGTCAGAGTCAGAAGAGAATATGGCACTAAGAATGCCCTTGCTGATGTCAGATGGGTCCTCACTGGAATTAGGAAACACTAGAAAAATGTTTACTTACATTTTATTGATTAAGCGAAAGCATTAGATTTTGTAACACATTATGTTTAGCACTATAATTAATGCAAATTTGAGAGCCTATATGTATATCTATAGCTTATGTGTAGAATCTGCAGTAGGAAAAATCATTCCAAAAGACCTATGGGAAAAGTTTATATCATAGCAAAAGTATTTTTATAATTCTATCAACAGCTCATATAAATCTTTACACTGAACAAATGGCATGAGAAATAGGACTGTATGAAGAAGAAAATATGATCAGAATTCAAGGAAGACTTATAAACAACCTATGACATAAATATGAGATAAACTTCCTTATTGAAGTTAATAAAACTTGAATCACCAAAGAAAATCAAACAAATAGCTTTCAGTATGGATTATACCTCGACATAAAAAATAAGGTAAAAATCTTCACAATTTGACCAATGAGTAACAACATGGTCATAGAGAAAATGTTAAAATTGTTAATAATTTAATATTTCCTGTATTCAAAATCATTGCTCATCGCAGCAGCAGTCAAGAAACCCACAGAATTTCCAATTGTGTATTGCACTGGGTAAGTCTCCTGCAAAGAACTTTTTTACAGTATTGAGAAATACAAGTTTCACTTTAATGACAAAAGCACACCTGACTCAAACCATCATATTTTCAATTGTTTCATATGCATGTGACACTGGATAATGAAAAAAGAGGACCAAAGAAGAACAGATGCTTTTGAATTATGATGTTAGTAAAGTATGTCAACTATATGATGGGCTACCAGAGGAAGACATATACTCTGAAGAAATGCATCTATAATGGTCCTCAGAATGGTGGCTGGCAAGACTTTGTCTCCTATCCTTTGGTACATTATCAAGTCCCTGAAGAATGACATCATGCTTATAGAAATAGGGGTTGATAGAAAAAGGGGGAAAGCTTCAATAAGTCCAAAATGGACTCCAACATTGCAATAATTTCTAGATTATGTAGAACCAGAGTGTATCATTCTGTTGTATCAAATCAATATGAGATGGGATCAACTTCATGGCAATTATCAGCAATAACATGTTCAAAAGTCATCACTGATAATTTATTAAGAAAAATATAATAATTTTTAGTAATAAAGATGAATGGTGTTTTGGGAAAAACAAAAGTATAGAGCTACAGGAAGAATCTAACCATTTGTAGTAGTTGGGTTTTATGTCAATTTCTTGGGGGCTGAAAGTATAGAAGGGGACTCCACCCTGCCAATCAGGTCACAGTTATCGTACCTCCTTGGTGATGTGGACTTTCTATAAGAGAGAAACTGGAAATCTGCTCTCTTGCTCCTACTTCCTAGCTTCCCTATTTACTTGGATTCTGCGTATGCCTTCAGGGTGCCTCCACACAGCTTCCAAAACTCAGAGTTGCCATTGTCCTGCCATGTTCCCATGGATCTTGGATTCTCAGGACTCTGTACCCATCAGCCTGTGATCTCTACCCCACTTCACCTCTCCGCTTTATTGGCATGCAGCTTTGTGAGTCCGAAGAGCCCTCCAGTTTAGCATCAGACCCTTGGTCTTTAGTTGGACAAGACAGGGGCATTTTCATGCTATACAACAATTTTTTTGATATAGATGCCTTTCTTAAACATATATACATGTTTTGTTTCTCTAGTGCACCCAACATAACAGACCAGTTAGGGGCTGCATTTCATTTCCTAAACTGTGTAGGAAAACAATCAAGATTGTTAGTAAAATAGGATTCCTTATTTTTTATTTTCTCAATGAGACATTCAAAGTATAGATGAAATGAAACCAACCCAGCTGAAACGCTTTGTGGTTCTAGATAGTTACCCTTGAGTCAGTTACAACTCATGGTGACCACATGTGCACAAGGTAGAACTGCTCAAGAGAATTGGGGAGCTATGACTGTTGGAAGCAGATTCCTAAGCCTGTCTTCACAGGTGTCTTTTCAGCTAAGATTCATTTACCTGTGCTACTCAAGGGCTCATAAGACTAATACCAAATGCACTGCCATCAAGTCAATCAAGGCTCGGGGTGGCCTTGTGGGATAGGGTCAAACTGTCCAAGGGAGTTTCTGAGCCTGTAACAGTTTATGGGAGTTGAGTGTTCTGGCTGTGGTTTCAACCTGCTCACTCACCTTTTGGATTGCAGCCCACCATGGCTCATAAATCTACTATAAATTTAATGCTATCACAGTAGCTAAAAACCTATGAAAAGTGTACTCAACCAAAAAGATTTAAAGAATCAGTGGTACAGAATTTAAAGAAACTAAGAGTCAATCATGAAGATGATCTTATTTTGGTTGAGAGATAAACGTTGGACAGCTGTGTTACTCAAGTCTTTTCAGAAAATTTTGGGTCAGTGAGATGAATATGGGCAAAAATCCAAAACTATCAACTAAGTCATGACTTTCAAAGCCTAATCAGAACTTGGAAGATTAAAATACATTTTGAAAAAAAATGACATTGCCATTTAAAAGGTGCAGTAGTGAAAAATTGGGAAAAAATCGACAGAGAATAGGGCTGTGTCTCATTGTACTGCAAATAGTGCCACTTGGAGTCAGAATCACCTGGATAGAACCTACCACCACCAACAAAACCAATGACATTAAGTCCTCTACACTGTATACACATAACTGTGTCACACAGCAGGAAAAAATGCTCTATTTGACTTTATAAAATGAATTTGATTCTCTTCCAAATGAAATATCATATTTGCTTTGAACTAACATTTTTTTCATTTTAAATTATTCAGAAAGACAAGACACATCTCTGGAATATTTTCATTATAAGTAACCAAATAAGTTTTTCTTATAAGAAATGTCATTCCCAAATTAACAATGATGAAAGATGAAGGGATTTAATATTTCCATCTCAATGTCAGTTTAAATATGTGAGCTTTGTATCAAGACTTTGTTTTATTATATCAAGTTTCTTATGTGATCATGATCTTTTCATATAAGTTAATCATATTTCCACAATCAAAGTAGGTTTTATCAATCTTTTAGGGCAAGAGGAATATAATAAATATTATGACAATAAAAAGTTTAATGTTTCCAGTAACCACACTCAGGTTAATATTTGGTGACCTTGGAGCTAAGGTTTCTCTATTGATCTTTAGTCTTGTCTGTAATTGATTCATTCCAGTCTATGTCATTCCAGGTTAAAATAAACCTACCAAGCATATGATCTTAATTGCACCCTCAGGTTTCACATGGTGAAGAAGATCTTTATAGGAAAACTCAGTGCTTGTGTCTGGAAAACACCTGTGTGCTTATTGATAAGGATGGTCATTGAAAGGCGCTAATCAGCATGAAGATAGCCTATTCTTAAAGCGAAGTCAAATATTTCTAGATGCATATTTGACACTGATGCCTCCTTCTCTGCAATCCTTGAGAAAATTTTACTGTTATGACATTGTGTAGCTGATGCTTAGTATTTTTAAAAATTGTATACAGTTATATATTTATATTAAACTGGCAGCATTGCTACTAATTCATTAAAGATGGTTAGCATGATCCCTAGAGGCAATTAATTACTTAAATATAGAGTGAGATGGTAATTAAACAAAATAATGTTGAATAAATAGCTCCTGATGCTATCTAAGCAATACAAGCTTCGATTTAAAATGCATAGTAACTTTTCTCCATAGCCCTATGCCTTCCAATGAAAGTTATACTGAATTTCAATATCCCATCTCAATGGAAACTTAGAAATTGACTTTGGAAAGTTCTTAATCTAAGAGTTTCAGAGCTTTGGAATTGTGACCATGTAGGTTTCTTTTACACTTTTTTTTCCTTTGATGAGCTCACATCCAAAGTGCCTCTCTCAGGGAACAGATGACCTCCATCCAAGTAAAATGAAAGTCACCTTATCTTCTGTGAGTTAGTTTTTGTGCCACCATGACTCCCATAGGAACATGTGTGTGCGTGTGTGTGTGTGTGTGTGTGTGTGTGTGTGTAGGTTAGCCTGTCTTTTCGATTACAGCTTTGATTGGAGGGTGACCAATATAAATACTCTTTGAGGCCAACCTCCTTTTTTTCTCTCTGGGGGCAGCTACTCCACTCTCTCTCTCTCTACTTTTACCTTCCTGTTGACAAGCCACAAGGAGCCATGCTGATACCTGCAAAAGTCCTAGAGGAGCCTCCAATACCACTGGATCCACAAAACTTTTCACCCACTGTGTTAGTCTGGGTAGACTAGAGAAACAAATTCATAAACAAGCATATGTATATAAGGACGAGGTTCATATTCAAGAGGAATTGCACATTGAGAAAGCATTCCAACCCAGTCCAGTCCAAGGCCATCAGTCCAATATTAGCTTATATGTCCAATACCAATCTATCAGTCCTCTTCAAGCTCATGAAATACATACAATGTTGTAAAAGGCAGAATGACTACAAGCCAGTGGGGAGAAAGTCTTTGGATCCTGTGGTGCTGTAAGCATCTCAGCACTGGCAGGAATCTCCACGTGGCTTCACTAGGTTCAGGTATCTGGATGCATCCAGGTAGGTCCATGTGGCTTCTCCTCAGGGATGTCTCCCAGGGAGCCAGCCTTGTCAATCAAGTGACTCCAAGGGTGTATTGTCAGTAGAAAGTATTGAAGGAAGTGAGCTGAGAGAGAAAGTGTGTCTCCCGCCTCCAAGAAGAAATTACTGGGTTTCCCAGAATTCCCAGAATTCACAGATGTCTCATTGGCTATATCCATATTAACAGGCTAGTTAGCCTTATTAACTACACTCTTATTAACCAAATTGCTACCAGATTAGGTGACTACAACACCCACCAACCTATGATCTTCCTGCATTTTGTATCATTACATGTGCTGCCTAAGTCTGAAGAGGGATTTATGGGGTAGTATTGGACTTGTGGGCTAATATCAGACCTATGAAATTGATCTGAACTGGGCTGGGATGTTTTCTTAATATACAATTAGTCTGATATAAAGTTATTTTTATCATATCTGAGTGTCTCTGAATTTGCCTTCCAAGGAAAAATGGGAAACAACTGATTTTTGCATAAAAGGAAGAAATGTTATTTGTTTTGTGATCATTGATATAATTTCCATTATCCACTATCCATTACCAAAAGGTAAGGGATACCATAAGGATCTTGGAAGATGAGGGGAGATGAGGATGGGAGGAAGGGGGAACCAATTGCAATGATCGGTGCATAATTCACTCCCCTCCCTGAGGATGAACAAAAGAAAATGCATAAGGGGAGACAATGGACAGTGTAAGATATGAAAACAATAAGCCATCATTTATCTAGGGGTCACAAGGATGGGAGAGGCAGAGAGAGAAAAAAAAAGAGGAACTGATATCAGGGTTCAAATGGAAAGTGAATGTTTAGAAAATGATGATGGCAACATATTTACAAATAGGTTTGATACAATTGATGTATGGAATCTTATAAGAGCTGTAAGATCCCAATAAAATGATTTTTTAAATGAGTACAGAAAAGAAGAACCTATTTTTAAATTGATGTCTGTGTTCATTGTACAACTCTTTTAAATATGATTGAACTATTGTGTGAGATGTGCATTATATGCCAATAAAGCTGTTTAAAAAGAAGAAAAAATAAAGCAAATATTACAATAAAAAAGCAGCTGTCCTTTTAAATCATAGAATTAATCAAGGCTCATTTGAAAATTAAGAAATATGGAAAAAAGAGAAAACAAATATTTGCTAAAAATTTGATTTATCTTCATTTATTGCCATTAATGCAAAAGGTCTTGTGATTTAAATAGCTACAAGAATGATTGAAATAGTTAATGTTTATTGTTCCAACATGTCCAATGAACACATGTGGAATTAATTGAAGGGCGGAGAGATAAATGGCTTGGCAAGCCTTGTCTTTCTTATCTCTTGCTCTTTGATTATCAGACCAGTGTGTGTGGCTGACTTCCTTGTTCTGTGCCTCCATTTGCAAGCTACACTACCTGTGGGACACCTCACCTGTGGACTCTGTCGCTGCAATTTGAGGTTCCTTCAAGATGTTTCACTACACCATTGGAATATACATCTCTTGAGCTGGGGGCTTTTGGACCCTGTCCTCTGGTTGACTGTTGGTGTCCTACATACCTTGCTGTTTGCTGCTTGTGGTTGGATAGCCTGAATTGCTCTACAGAGGACTGACTACCCTGTGGCCCTCAAGACTTGAAGGACTGCCAGTGTCTCAGAACTGTCTCATGGAAGTGAGTTGCCCTGAACCATCTATACTAATTTATAAATTAACTGTTTATTTCTTTGGTTACATATTATATAAATATATATATCATTATTAGTGTTATGGTTTTGTTTCTCTAGAGAACCCTAACATAATGACGTATATGAAATATTTAAAAGTAAAAACACATCATAATAAAGTTCTATTATGTCATTTTCTTTTTTGCATCACTGCCTCTGGTGGTCGTGGGCACTACCCAGTGCTGCTCTTGAGAGCTGCCTCTGGATTTGAACCACCAAGCCCATGGGCCGCCGTCCCACACTCAACCACTTACGTCACTGGGCTCAGCCTCTATTATGTAATTTTAAGCAATATTTGCCTCAACAACTTTATTTATATCAACAAAGAATGTGTGTTCTGTAGTACAAAATGCCAAAAGACTTACTGGAAAACATCAAAAGCATTCTTCTCTCCAATATCACAAGTACCTATTCTTCCTTTTTGTTGTTGTTTCTATATTTAATGTGACATATTTTACCATAGTTTATTTAAGTACTCTCCCCACCACCAAACTTGCTTCTTAGCAGAATCTTGCTATTTACAAGAGAGGTGAATACCTGGTTTTAGAATATTACTATCCTTTGCATCTTTTGATTATTTCTTGGAGAATAGTCTTAGAAGGTATACTTAAGAAGCCAGAGGAATCAGTTCATGTAGAGTAGAATTGTCAATGGGTTAGGATGCAGGGAGGACAAAGGATGAAAGCGTCCCAGGCAGAGGGAAGAACATGCTCACGTTTTGGAGAGCTTGTCAGCCCTGTGTACACCTAAGGCATAACAAGTCTCTGATTTAAAGTCTTATGATGACCTTTCCTCGCCTTCTAGATTTGTCACTGTCAGCAACCGCACTCCATACTCAGGGTCAGCAAAGTCATTCAAACTCATGACACCCTAGAAAGAGTGAGTAGAACTGTTCCACATGGTCCCCAAGGTGACAACCCCTAGGGAAATAGACAGCCTCATTTTGCTGCTTACTACTGGTTGCCTGGTGACTTCAATCACAGCAAGCATTTTAACCATTACACCTCCAAGGCTGTTGACTTTGATTACAGGTATACAAAATCATATTAGAAGTGTTAGAAATGGTCACATGTTGTAGGGAAAGTGGCACTGTAATCACCAGTAGTGATTATACGCCAGTGCAGCTGGCTGAAAACCATCTGGAAGATCAGCTACAATCATCCAGATTCATAAAAGAAGTCTGTTAACTGGGGACAGGTGGGAAAAGGAGAAGAAAGGGGAACCCATCACAAGTTTGGCTATGTAGGCCACACCCCAGGGGGGTGGGAGGAGTAACAGAAATGAGACAATGGACAGCGTATGCACTAAATAACAACAATAATGCACACTTGATCAAGGATTCATGAGGGTGGGAGAGGGAGGGGACAAAAGAGGAGCTGATATCAACGACTCAAGTAGAAAGAACATATTTTGGAAATGTTGATAGCAACAGATACAAGTGTGTTTAATACAACTGAATGATGGATTGTTATAAGATCATAAGATTTGTAAGATCCCCCCAATACAATTATATATATAAAGAAGTCTGTTAACTATCAAAGGTGAAAATGTTCTTCTTGGCTTTAGATCAGTGGTTTTCAACCTTCCTAATGCTGTGACCCTTTAAGACAGTTCCTCATTTTGTGGTAAATCCCCAACAGTAAAATTATTTTTGTTACTACTTCATAACTGTAATTTTGATACTGATATGAATCAGAGGCCGTGACCCACAGGTTGAAAGCTGCTGTCTTAGATAATGCAGAAAAGTCAGACTGCTTCATTAAGGCCACAGAAAATGCTCTCATCACTTGAGTCCTAGCCAACTCTAAAATTCTGCATGCAATACTCTGACCATCTAATGGTTTCCCTGATTTTAATACTGGTTGAAACATGGCTGGTCTAATTACTTCCACCACATATTGTTTTTGAATGAGAAAAGGCTAAGCTAAGCAGATGTGCCTATCAGCAGAAGGGACCTTAAGCATACTTCTCACACTTAACACTTCTAAAGAAGAGGAAGGAGTACAGAGCAGCGAATTCAGAGCAGAGTACCAGTGCAAACCTGCTAAAACCAAGCTGTTTGCGTCCTCTTCAACAACCTCTTCCATGGGCACTGGTAACTTCTAAACAGCCCGGGGCTCTGATGAAGAACCTGGATTTTTTGTTTTACAGAAAGTTCACACTTTACTGACTAAATGGCAAACAAGAGACTAGCGGCTACATTGAAGCAAATATACTCCTCCTGCCCTGTGGACCATTCTTTCCAATTATTCTCGCACAGATTTGCATTAAAGAGTTTAATGAACGGAAACTACTATAAATAGCATCTAGTAGGCAGGGAGTACACAGACCACATATGGATGTTGAGAATTACCAGGCAGCCTCCCAACCTTAAAAGCCCTCCAAGGAACCCCGTCGTTCAAGTTTCTCAGTTGATCAGACTTCCTGCAATTCCAGTGAATAGACCAATTAAAGGCCTCCTCTGAAACACATTTTCTTAGCTTGTTCTGAGAGACTCATTTTCATAGAAGTCAGATATGTATGGACCCTGACCAAGATTGTGCGATTATTCACGTGTGCGCTTTGAGACCAATGAGTCGTGGGTTAGATACACAATCAGGTTATTAGATCAGTTTTGTAAGCTCTGTTTAAGGATGTGGCAAAGAGGCATCATATATATTCTTAAAAAAATCACTTTACAGAATAATGTGGAATACCATTGCATCCCATCAGTCATTGTGAAGAAAAAAACCCACTGAGCCCAGGTGGTGTAGTGGTTGTGTGCGGGACTGCGGCCCACTGGGTTGGCAGTTCAAATCCAGCAGTAGCTAACCAGGAGCAAGGCTGGGCCTCCTACTTCCACCAGAGGGCAGTGATGCCAAAAAATATATAAAGGAAACAACTGTCTTGCTTCTTTGGTTGTTTCCTAAAAACAAATATTTTGTCATTCTTAGGAAAGAGGAAATAGAGGCATTTTAATTCTTTGTTGTTGCTGTTGTTTGAATTGGGAGAGGAAAATTAGAAAGATAATAGATTGGAACGCTTGAGGAAGCACAGTCCAAAATTTAGGTCAGAAAATCTCAAAGCACATAATATGTGATAGTTGTCTAATAGATTTTAGAGCAGCAGTTCTCAATCTGTGGATCATAACCCCCTGCACCATGCTTCGAGACAAAATTTCATTTACTTGTTATTAGAAATATATACTTCACAATGTGTAATTACATATTATATGATTAATCACTATGATCTAATTATCTTCAGTTTGCAACAATGAAAATGCATCTTGCATATCAGATATTTATATTACGATTCATAACAGTAGCAAAATTAGAGTTATGAAGTAGCAACAAAAATAACTTTATGTTCACCACAACATGAGGAAGTATATTAAAGGTTCATGGCATAGGAATGTTGAGAATCACTGCTTTAGAGTATCTAAAAGTAAGACTTTGTTCATTTTGGGGGATAGAAGGGAAGGGAGAGTGTCTTTCCATGGATATCATCATCCCTAAATACTTAAAAATTATAACTCCTCCTCTCTAATTTTAATATTATCTCACAGTCACACCAGAATGCACATTCCATTTAAAACATGTTCAATTCTCATAAGTAGATTTGTCCATTCTGTTTAAGAAATATCAACACCATGAGTGTTTTCCATGATCTACAAACACCATCCTAGTTGCAACCATGCAAATATATAATATATTTATATATATTCTTTATATATTATATATAGTTGTATAAAGTATTAAAAAATAAGATGTTACCTTGAGAACTATATTGCATTTAAATTATGTATATATATTGCATCTATAATGATATATACACATCAAATAGCAGTAAGTTGCTTTGTGCATCAGTCTTCAACTTCATGCTTAATAGCATAACATTGATAGTTTCAATTTATCATGGAAATTGGCAAGCACTACAAATCAGGAAGCAGTTGTCAAATGTTTACCAGTATACCATGTTTACCACCACTCACAGTTTTATTATACTACAAACAATATAATACATTGATCAATCAACAGTCAAACCAATGGTTCTCACACCTTAGAGTGAATCAGAAGTACCTGAATCATATATATATATATATGTGTGTATGTATGTATGTGTATATATATATATATAAACACAGATTGCTGGGCTCCTTATTCAGAATTTCATATTACTGTGATAAAGACTTGCGAAATAAACATCTTAATAAGTTCCTAGGAGCTCTGGTGATATAGAAATCATATTGTGGACTGCGAACAACAAGGTTAATAGTTAAAAACCATCATAAGGAGAGTCCCCAACATCCCCAGAAGTATTCTATTCTGCCGTAGAAGGTTCCTGGGAGTGGGTATGATCATTAAATAATCTGGTGGCAACTTGAGACTATTAAGAGTGAAGGGGTGGAGTTTAGCCTGTCAATCAAGTCACAGCTTGATGACCTCATTTGGAGGAGCGACAGAAATAAATAGCTCACAGGAGGGCAGGCACGCAAAGCCTGTGAGACATTCCTATTGACAAGCCACATGGGACTATGCTAAAGGAATCAGAGTTCTGGAGCTGGAGGAGTCACATGGAGACCCATGTCAGTGATGAGATGCTTCCACCACCTCTGGATCCACAAGACTTTCCATCCACTGCACTGTTACCTTTCTTCATTCAGCTTCATTATTGCAAGACTGCAGAAGTCAAAATAGGGGTTTTTGGGACCATTATCAACATAAAGAGTAATATAGGACTTGTGGACTTGATCTGGACTGGGCTAAGATGTTGTCTTATTATACAATTGCTCTTGGATATAAAGTTCTCTCTTACACACATGAGTGTCTATGAATTTGTCTCCCTAGTCCACTTGGACTGACACAGAGGGAATCAACTAAAAGGCAGTGAGTTTTGAGTTTTAACACATTTCCAGATAATGCCAACGCTATTGGTCCTGGAATGATAATAAATTTGAGATGACTGAAGGACAATTATTTTCAACTTAATTTGAAAATGAGCAAACATGAATTGAGCATTTTAGCCATGTAGATTATTTGTTTCAAGCACATATTTATACAGCACAGCTGGTTCTGGATACACCAACACTCTGACCCAGAAAGGAGCTTATTGCACATAAATAAATAGCAAAAGGGCAGTGTTCTATTCCTGGTAGAGACATGCAACTTGGATGCTTACAACTAATATTATGATCCATTAAATTTATTCATGTATTGAGACTCTCCTCTATGTTAAATATTTATACTGATTACAAGAAGCCAGAGATTTGCTATTGCTCTCTTTTACAGATGAAGAAAGTAAGATTCATATATATTCCTGACTGCCTGTCAGTTAAGCACATTATTGAATATCATTTTGCCTCTACCTCCATAAAACCTAAAACTGTTATCACAAATCACCTGTCCTGATACAAAATAGCTTACATGGCCAAATAACTAACTAGTTCTTTTTTTTTTCAGGTTTCTACTGGTCTCAGATTACAAGGTGGCTTGTCAATAGGAATGTCTCAGATTACCTATAGCCTTATAGTCAGTGGCCATATATCTATCTTTCTTTAAAAATCACCATGCTATTTCTTAGCCACTTTTTCTTTATCTTGTCTGTGAAGTCTCTTCTTGTTTTGGAATAACAGCTGAGCGGTTTTCCAACAATTCTCAACAGTAAAGCAGCAGTACAATCAAGCATTATTTGAATGTCTAGGGTGGGAGGGAATGTGTAGCATAGGATTCAAGTTCTCTTTCTCTACTCAGGCTAATAATATCTCAACACTCAATCAGATCCCAGACATCAAAGTCCCAAAAATGTATGTAGAGGCTTTTCATTTTAAAGGGACAGGCTTTAAAGTCACAGAGAGAACAAAAAGAAATGAGAACAGATACAAAGCCAGAAGCTGTTTCTGTTTCCTTTATTACTATTCATATCAGTACAACACGAATACATTAGATGGTTATGTATTCAGGACCATGGTAGTTTCTGAGTAGACAAAGATGAAGAAGTTGGTGACATTGACTCCTAAGAGGTTGTTACACACTCCCTGAGCTGACAGAAGATATCAAATCTTTGAGAAGTATAAGACACATCAGATTCAGTTACTGGAGCTATGTGTGCATGCATATGAAAATTAAGATAATTTTAGCAAAATAGAAAGATTACCTACAGCCTAATCTTTGGACATGCTGTCAGGAGAGACCAATCCCTGGAGAAGGGCATCATGCTTTAGAAAGGAGTCAAGCATCCGGAAAGAGGATGGCCTGTGGATTGACACAGTGACTGCAACAATGGCTCAAACATGAGACCAGCTGTGAAGATGGTACAGACTTTTGTTCTGTTGTACATAGGGTTGTGACCAACTCTACAGCACCAAACATCAATATTCTGTTCAACTTCTATTAATCAATTGAAAAAGTATTGGTGGCACAAATATATAATTGCCCTCACTGCTGCCAATTTAAAGAATGCAGCAATTCCAAGGAAGAATGACTTGGTAGTCTGCTTCCATAAAGTGTTCAGGTAAGAACACTGACAGGTGGGCGAGCGGGGAAGGGGGCTGGGGGAGATTTGTACTTTGTTACATGGAGTTGGGGGGGGGGGGGAAACTCCATAGCACCCAACAATAATAATTGTTCAATTTCCTTTAAAAAGAGATTAGAAAGGGCAAAGATAAATTCTATGTGAGTACAGAGGAATAAGTTATTAAACTGGCTTGTGTGAGTGGGAGAACATCTTGATCCAGGACTCCAATAACATTTGAAAAGGTTTTGTAAAAGAATCAAAGCTTAATTTAGCGGGGGGGGGGGGGGGGGGGG
>PVJH01024742.1:0-32565 GCA_004026705.1 Nesogale talazaci | reverse complement strand
ATCTCAGAAACACACAGGAGCAGTTCCCTCTTGGCCTGTGGAGTTGCTATTAGGCAGAAAAGGCTCAAAAGCAGTGAGTTTTGTGAAATTTTCTCACATGTGTGGGTTTATATATCCATTTCCACAATCAAGATATAGGACAGTTCCATTTCCCACATTCTTTTTAAAACTCTTTCCTCTATTTATTACCACACCTGTCGCTCTTCCCTCTCCTATTTTATATCTAACACCAGGAAATGTTATCATTTCCTAGGTATTTGAGAGTAATGAATTACTTTTCCTAAATAAATTAGTCTTTTCTCCTTGGCTTCTGAGAGTTTCTCCTTGGAATTTCCTCAGTAATTGGAAGTATCATTGTTATCAAAGTAGTAATCACAAATTTGTGTAAATAATTGAGTGAAACAGATATCATATTTTGTCACCAATATTCAGGAAGAGTGAAAAGGGAATCATAATTAAAGCAGTCATTCATAGTGATTGAGACCCTAATCATGACTAAAAATGATGCCACAACCAGGACTATGTAATAATGTCAACAAAAAAACTAAATATGGATGTAGCTTCAACTTGATGTAGAAAAACTAAACAAAGAGGCCCCTCTCTTTCTTTCTTGCCCTCTGGTAATCAGATGAGGATGTGGCTGCTTTAACTAGTTCTCTACCTCAAATTGTGAGCTACACTACCTGTGGGCAACCAACCTGTTGATTATATAGCCAGAGTTTGAGGTTCCTTCGAGACTGCTTCGCCATAGTGCTGGTGTGTACATCGCTTGAACTAGGGTCTGGTGGATCCTGTCATCTTGCATTGCTTGAGTTCCATATCCCATCCAGACCTCTTTTGCTAAAACCCTGAACTTCTGACTGCTAATGACCTGCCCTGCTGTTTGCTCCCTGTGGGTAGACTTTACCTGCATTGCCCTAAGGAAGACTCAGCTGTTGGCTTCCTTGACCTTGAACTCAGCAGCTCTCCTGACTTAAAGGACTTCCAGTATATTAACTGCTCCATGGAAGTGAGTTGAACTGAACCCTATGTACTGCTGTGTGGAATAATTAACTGTTATATTCCTTCTTGCTGTATAAACCTATCTATATAACTACATCTATCTATAGATAAATATACTCATAAGTGTCCTGGTTTTGTTTCTGTAGAGAAACTTGCCAAATATAATGTCCAAAGTATGTAAGATGAAGTCTTGCCAACTTTGTTTCTAAGGAACGCTCTGACTGTACTTCCAAGATAGATATGGTTGTACTTTCTTCTCCAGCACTACAAGTGAAACTCATATCATCTTATTTAGTCAACTTTATTCAATGTCTAACTTTCACATGCATATGAAGAAATGCATAAAACCAGAGCTTGGATTAGCTGCACTTTAGTTGCCAAAGTAATATCTTTGCTCTCCAATACTGTAAAAAGATTCTGGGAGGGCTGAACCTGGGTGGCGGGGCTGAGCTTCGGTGGTGTAAGTGGTTGAGTGCAGGACTGCGGCCCACGGGCTTGTTGGTTGAAATTCAGTGGTGGTTCTCAGGAGCAGTGCTGCCATGACCACCAGAGGCAGTGATGCCAAAAAAAAAAAAAAAAACTTCTGTGCATCAGATTGATCCACTGTAATGCATCATTTTATCACTTGACTGCTGTTTCCATGAGCATTGATTGTGTATATAAGAAAGACAAAGTCCCTGACATCTTCAAAAATTTTCCATTTACTGTTACTTATTGGTCTAGTGATGATTATGGTTTCCATTAGAGATAGTTATAATCCATATGGAAAGCTGAAAACCTTGAGCTTCATCAGCAAATCCTTCAAGTTCTCCTTACATTCAGGTAGCAATGTCATTTCATCTACATATCATAGGTTGTTGATAAGCCTTTCAATCTTTATGCCATATTGTTCTCCAGATAAGCCAGCTTCTCTGATCATTTTCCTCAGCATATGGAGTGAATAAGCATGATGAGAGGCTACAACTCTCACATCTTACCTGATTTTAAACTATGCAATATTTCCTGTTCCATTCTCAAAACTGCCTCGATCAACTTACAAGTTCTGAAGAAGCAAAATGAAATGTTTCAAAAATCCCTATTCTTTGCAAGGTTATCCATAGTATCTTATGATCCACACAGTCAAGTTCCTTGGCATAATCTACAGTAAAGCATCTATGAAACACATAGCTTTCCTTTGGTTCTTTTGGTGCTTTGCTCATCCCCTATCATGACCTCAATTCTACCTTTAAAATCAGATTAGAACAGAGCGTGCACCCTGCTACAGATATAATCCTGTAACACAGGAACTTTAGGACAGATAAACCCCTCAAGGTCACCAATAAGAGTACAGATACCAGGAGGATTAAGGGAAGGTGGGTGGGGAGAGGCCGAATAAATTACAAGGATCAACTATAGACCCTCCCACAAGGGTGAACAATGGAAAAGTGGGTGAGGGGCAGTGGAGGAGGATGTAAGAAATGAAAATAATAATCTATAACTTATCAAGTGTTTGTGAGAGAAGGTGGGCAGGAATGGAGGGGAATAAATGGGGAGCTGATATCTGGGACTCAAGTGGGAAAAGAATGTTCTGAAAGTGGTGATGATAGTATATGTGTAAATGTGCTTGACACACTGGATGAATTTATGGATTGTGATAGGAGATGTAAGAGACCCCAATAAAAGTATTTTTTAAATACATCTCTTTCTGGTATTTTCTGCTTTCAGCCTAGATCAATCTAAAATCAGCAATAAGATTCTTTGTTCATGTCCTCTTCTTAATCCTACCCAAGCCTCTGGAATCTTCCTGAATGAACTGCTGTGTGATAGGAAGGTTTATTGTGCCAAATTGGCCAATAGGAATATATGATATTAATAACATCACAGTTCGATTGGAGGGAAAAGAGGTAAATGGCTTGGAAAGCCCCACCTGTCTCTCTCTTGCTCTCCTATGATCAGACCACCACACCATTGCCTTAGCTAGTTCTCTGCCTTAACTTGCAAGCCACACTACCCCGGTGAGAACCAACCCATTGATCGTGTCGCTGGAACATGACATGCCTTCAAAATCTGCTTTGCCACACTGCTGGTGTATGCGTCACTTGAGCTTGAGGCTGGTGGGTCCTGTTGTATTGGATTGCTTGAATTTGATATCCTATCTGGACTTGCTTTGCTAAGATCCTGAGCTTCTAACTGTTGGTGACCTGTCCTGCTCTTTACTTCCTGTGATTGGACAGCCTGCGATGCCCTAGGAAAGACTCAACTGTCTGCTTCCTTGACCTTAGACATAACAGCCCTTCTGAGTTAAAAAGGCTTTCTTTAGACTAACTGTTTCATAGAAGTGAGTTGAACTGAGCTCTTTGTACTGCTGTGTGACTAATTAGATTTTTATTGATTCATTATATATATATGTATATGTATAGATAAAGACATAAGTCTCTTGGTTTTATTTCCCTAGAAAACCCCATCTAACACATGCTGCAACAATTCTTGGTGGATCTTTAGCAAAATTTTACATTCATATGATATCAATGATATTGTTCTATAATTTGCACATTCTCTTGGGTCGCCTTTCTTTGGCCTGGGTGAAATTATGGAACTTTTTCAATCCTTTTGCCAAGTAGTTGTCTTCCAATTTCCTGGCCTAGATTCGTGCATCCAGTACCTATCAGCTTGTTGAAAGATTTCCATTGATATTTCACCAATTACAGAAAATTTATTTTTGGCTAAAGCTTTTAATTTAGATTGAACTTTCCATTCTTGCTCATAAGCTACTTGCTGAATTGGTGAAACTTCTACCAGTTCTTTTTGAGACAGTAACTCTGTATATTCTTTCCATATAACTGCTTCCTGTATCTTTCAATATCTTGCAGATAAAATCTTTCAATATTGCAACTTGAAGTTCAAATTTTTCTTGAGTTCTTACTATTTAAGATATTCTGAGTATGCTCTTCCCTTCTGGTTTTCTAATTCTTAGTCTTTGATATTTCACTATAATATTTGGCATTATCTTTTCTAGCTATCTTTTGAAATTTTCTTTTCTTTCTTGACAGTTTTATTGGGAAGTAACTTACATATCGTATAATTTAATCGTTCAATAATTCAGTCATATTGTGGAGAGCTTTATAATTAGCTCTAAATCAATTATAGAGCATTCCACACATACACACATTGCAACATGATTTAAATTGCCTTTAAGATAATTTGCATAATCACAATTTGTTCTAGTGCTCCCTTCAATCTTCATTAATTACTCCTGAAATCCCCTTCCCCTGACTATCTTCCACACTGCCCTGCTGTGTTTCCTACATTCCCTTGTATCTGTTATTATCATTATGTATCCACTCTTCCTGTGCTTCACAGCTGGAAGACCCAACAGAAAACAATAAAAATTATTCATCTATTTGATTTCATCATTTCTCCATCTACTTTAGCTTCTATATAATTAGAGTCTCTTCTGACATCCACTTTGGTCTTTTCTTTCTTTCCTGATTTCAATGACAATTTGATTTCTTCAGGAATGAGGTTCTTGTGTCAATCACATCAAGGGTTATTAGTAGACTTAACTGCCAAATCACTGAGAATCCTAAGCAAGTTGATATAAAGCTTAATAAAAATATTGAGCATAGTATATATAGTGAATATTCTTTTCTATGATTTTCTAACTCAATGTTTTACTTATTTATGTTATAATACTTATTCTTCTTCAGTACCTTTTAAAATATATTAAGCTTTTTAGTCTCAGCATTTCTTCATTCATTCAAGAGCAATTCATAATCTTGTGTGAAATTCCTTGTGTTATTTTCTTTTGTTCTTGTCTTTTTATTGATAGTTTGCTTCTTTAAAGATTAATATCCTTGATGGCATCCCACATCTGATATGGTCTTTGGTTATTAGTGTTCAATGAATAAAATCTATCTTTAGATAGTCTCTAATTCAGATGGAATGTACTCAATGTTATATCTTGGTGCTGTGGATTTATTTTAATATTCTTCAGCTCCATCTTGAACTTGCATATGAATTGTATATGGTGTCTTCAATAATTGACTCCTAGACTTGTTCTAACTGATTATATGGGGCTTCTCCATTGTATCTTTCCATATAATCATTTAAATGAAGTCTATTGTATAATAACTGCCATATTGTGAAAAAAATATTTTCTATAAATGTCCTTGTTTTTGAAAACTTCTATCAGGTATTCTTGGCATCATTTAAATCACCAAGGCCATAATTTCCAATTTCCAACTGCTTCATATTTTCACATTTCAATCACGTTATTATCAGTACTTCTTGATTGCATATATGATTAAACTCAGATTTAAGAAAATGATTTTAAAAACCTTCAGTTTCCTCATAGTGTTAGAGGATGATGCATAAATTTTAGTAGCAATTATGTAGGTTGGTCTTCTTTATGGGCATATGGATATTATCTCATCACTAACAGCATTGTATTTCAGAATAAATGGTGAGATGCTCTTTTTGAGGAGGGATGTGGCACTATTCCTCTTCAATATGTCATTTCCAACATAGGAGACAAACTGATTATCTATTTTAAAATTGCCAGTTCATTTTTAATTCATGGATGCCTAGAATAATGGTCTTTACATATTCTTTTTTTATTTTCGATGACATGATTTTCTTTTCTAAGTTCATTGACATTAGACTGATTGCAACTCATTCAGACCTTGTAGAACAGAGTAGAACTGTCCTCAGGGGTTTCTGAGAATTTCAATCCTCAGAGGAGTAGAAAAACTTATTATTCAAATGTATGCCTCACTCACTAACATCAACTATGAGGGAATTGATGGTCTTTTTACCAAACAAGTCTAAAATTAATCAAAGTGCCATCAAGGTGGCTTCATAGTGAATTAGAAATTGTGCTACTAATAATAAGATACACAGTTTAGAACCAGCAGCCACTTCAAGAAAAAACAATGAGACTTTCTACTTCTGTAAAGGTCTATTGTCTCAAAAAACCCACAGGGGCAATTCTACTCTGTCTTATAGGGTCATTATGAATCAGAATTGAATTATAGCAATAAGTTTTAAAAATAATTTCCTAAATTTGTATTTCTCTTTTTAAAATATAGATTTTTATTAGGGGCTCTTATAGCTCTTATGACATTCAATACATTGTTCATATTTAGCATACTTGTACACATGTTGCCACATTCATCTACAAACATTTTCTACTTGAACCCCCCCCAGCATAAGTTCCTCTTTCCCTCTTTCCTCTAGTTCTCTATTTTTTTAAATTCCAACTCCCCATATTTCCTCTTTCCCCATCTCCTTCCCCATGAACTCCCAATAATTTACAAATTGTTATTATCTCTTCATAGCGTACATTGTCCAATGTGTCACTTCACTCACGCCCCCCATTGTCTGCACCCCTTAGTTAACTTTTAGTTAACTAATTAGTTTAATTTAAAAAATATTTAACAATTAGTTCCCCCTTTCTACTTCACCATCCCTCCACCCTCCCAGTATCACCACTCCCACTAGTCTCAAGGGATTATCTGTCCTAAATTCCCACGTTTCCAACTTCAACATACATCCTCTGGTCTAACCGAATCTGTCTGGCAGAATTGATATAATGATAGTCAGTGGGAGGAAGCATTTGAGAACCAGAGGAAAGTTGCAAATTTCATTGCTGCTACACTGTACCTAGACTGGCTCATCTTCTCACTGCAACCCTCCTGTAAGAGAATGTTGCTTCATTTATTGATGGGCTTTGGATCCCCAATCTGAACTCTCCTTCATTTATAATGATATAATTTTTAGGTCTCTGATGCTTGATACCAGATCAAGCCCCCCACCCCCCGACATCCACCCTGGTACTATCAGTCCCATCGTCCCCACCCTCAGACCACCCATCCAGTCCACCCCATCCAGATAGACCTGTAGAGAAAATAACTTGCTCAAAAAAAGGTCAACTACAGACCTTGAATTTTATACAGGTTTTTATATTGCTATTATTTTTATTATTCTGTTATATATTGTATAGTACATTGAGGGGTTCTTTTGCTGTTGTTATCATTGTTTTATTTGCTTAAGTTGCTCCATTTTAGGAGACCTTTTTTGTACATATTGTTACCTCTACAGGTCTATCTAACAAGATAGACTGGACAAAGAGATTGGAGGCGAAAATGACAGGACTGATGGTTCCAGGGTAGGGGACATTGAAGAGGGGGAGGAGGGGAAAGGTGGTGATGTTGACCATCCCAGGAAAAAGGGAATAACAATTGATACAAATGCAGGGACAAGGTGGGTAAGAGAAGGTCAATAGGGATTGATCAAGACTAAGGTAACAAAGAGAAAATACTGAAATGCAATTGGAAACTGAGGATGATAGTGGGACAAGAGGGAAGCAAATGGAAATAGAGGAAGGAACTGGGGGATAATAAACATTTATAGAGGTTCAAAGACAGTTATGTACATAGGGGCATATATTTATAAGTGAGGATGGGGGAAGAGATTAACGTGTACACTTATAGGGTTAGTAGTAGGACAATAGATGGGCATTGGACTTTCACTCAAGTATCTCCTCGGTTCAAGAACACTTTGTTCTATTAAATTGGTATTCCAAGATGCTCACTTTTCCAACATGATCACTGAAGACAAATGTGTGCATAAGCAAAGGTGGCGAAGAAAGCTGATGGTGCCTGGCTATCAAAAGATGGAGCGTCTGGGGTCTTAAAGGCTTGAAAGTAAACAAGCAGCCATCTAGCTCAGAAGCAACAAAGCCCACATGGAAGAAGCACACCAGCTTGTGGAATCATGAGGTGTCAAAGGGATGAGATATCAGGCTTCAAGAACTAAAAAGCATAACATTGCATGCTCACTTTCCTGATATGATCGCTGAGAACAAATGTGTGCATAAGCTAATGTGGTGAAGAAAGCTGGTGGTGCCTGGCTACCAAAAGATATAGCATCTGGGGTCTTAGAGGCTTGAGTAAACAAGCAGCCATTGAGCTCAGAAGCAATAAAGCCCACATGGAAGAAGCACACCAGCTTGTGTGATCATGAGATGGTGAAGGGATCCAGTGTCAGGCATCAATGAGCTAAAATTATATTATTATTAATGAGGGAGAGTACAGATTGGGGACCCAAAGCCTATCAATGGGTGAGGTGACATCCTCTTGCAGAGGGGTTACAAGGAGGAGATGAGCCAGTTAAGATACAGGGTAAGAGCTATGAAATATGCAACCTTCCTCTAGTTCCCATGCTGCCTCCCACCCACTATCATGACCCCAATTCTACCACATAAATCCAGCTAGACCAGGAGATGTACAGTGAAGTTGGAAACATGGGAAACTTAGGATAGATGATCCATCAAAACTAGTAATAAGAGTGGTAATACCAGGAGGGTGGAGGGATGGAGAAATAGAAAGGGAGAACCAACTTCAGGGATCTACAAATAGCCTCCTCTCTGGGACATGGACAAAAGGGAAGTGAGTGTTGGGACACACGGTACAATGTACAATATGAAAAAAAATAACAATCTGTAAATAACTAAGGGTTCAAAGGGAAGGGGAGGAGGAAGGGTAATATAGGGAAATGATACTGGGGGCATGGAGGGAGGGAGAATGTTTTAAGAGTGATGATGGCAATGGGCGTGTAAATGTGGCCTGCATACAATTGATGTTGGTATGGATTGTGATGGGAGTTGTATGGGCCCCCAATAAAATGATTCATTAAAAAAAGGGGGGGGAGGGGAAAGGGGAGTTTTTTTTTTTTTTTTTTAGGCATCACTGCCCTGGTGGTGGGAGTAGGAGGCCCAGCCTTTGCTCCTGGGAGCCGGAATTGAACCTCCATCCCAGTGGGCCGCAGTCCCGCGCACAACCACTACGCCACCGGGGCTCAGCCCCGGGGAGTTTTTTTTTTTAAAGAGGAGCTTGTACCAAGGGCTCAAGTGAAAAATGTTTGGAAATGTATGTGGCAGCATGTGTGCAAATGTGCTTGATACAAATGATGTACTGAATATTGTAGTAGCTGTAAGAACCCCCAATAAAATTATTTAAAAAATTAAAGAACATCCCATAATGAAGCAACCAAAGAAATGAAAATATCAACAACAAAAAAACCCAATATCCAACATGTATGCATACATGCCAAGAGAGAAAGATAATAACAATATAAAAACCTACAAATGGTTTAAGGACTGTTCCTTGACCTCCAGGAGTGTCTCCTGGTTGAATGGGATGGGTTGCCACGTTCTGGTTACAAAGTATATCTTTGGTGTTCCATCTGGAGCTCCATGTTCTGTCACACACTCTTAGTTTTTTGGTGTGGTTGGGTCAGACAGGGTATAATCCTGACCCTGTTTCCCCATTGTTGTCCCCAAATGCCTTGGGTCAGTGAGGGTAGCTGCATTTCATATTGGGACTGGCCATGTAATCCTCTCTTTGTATCAGCAGTTCTGAGTGGGATTATCATCCTGAAGGCTCAGTGGGCCAGAATATACTTGATTCTATCTTTCTCCCCCTTCATTTATCCTCGTGTACTCTGGTCAGGTATATGTCTCTCCCCAAGCTGCAGCTTTGGTGCTGACCCCAAGGCAAATTCCCCTAAATTTGTATTTCATACATTCCATGTTCTAATTATTAACAGTTATTTAAAGCTGTCTCCTCTCATTGTAAGCCATGTTACATCAGCAAATGAAAGTCCCTGAATTCTGTAAATATGATGAAATGGAAAGATGAGGCATGAAATCATGTTTGAGAGGGAATTGAGTTCATTATCACACAAATATTTCATATATATTATGTAAGTATAATAATGTATTTGAATATTTAGATTGATTTTATTCACTCTAAGTATCTACATTATTGTCTGCATCAATAATTTAATACTCTATATTGTTGAGTAGTATATTATGGTAAGTATATGAAAGAAATTACTGGCCATCTATTCCTTGGAGGACATTTATATTAATTCCACGTTTTTAGCTAAAAAAGTGTTTTGAATATTATTGTCAAAAATACTAGAAAAGAAAAGAAAATCTTTAATTATTTTGAGTCACCAACATATTAAAATCAGAGAATGAATGCTCATATCTACTCAGATTATCTAATACAATTAGCTCATTTTATATGAAGCACTATTTAATGCAGTTAATAAATCATCTAATCTTCATAATAAGTGTGAATATATTACTATTGTACAGGTGAGGAACTGATTCTTCACAGTTGAAAAATAGATTTTCTGGGGGCACATAATTTCTAAGAGGGCAAGCTGAATTTTAAATCTTTTAGTCTTACTCAAGGGTCTACCAGTTTAATCACAATTTAGTACAGATTTACAAGAGAAAGAGAGAACAGTCTAGCTATAGTTTTTGCTATTTGAAACTATTTCCTGGCTTTTATTAATTTGACCGTGAGCATATCATTTGACCTCACTAGACCTAAATGTCTTTAATGGTTAAAGGACGATGCACATGCTTAATTCTGTATATACTCTTTTAGAACGCAAAGTCTAATTTTTAATCTCGGTTGACAATGTACAAGCCTCGACGGGGAGACTTTTAAGTGCTAGAACAGACAAGTCTCCACACTTCAGAATAGGGGAATTCCCCCTAAGTGGGGAGAAAACGAGGGTGCATCTTATGGTCTGAAAAGGACAGTATATACCTTCCATTTTGTCAATCACACTTCAGGAACTCATATATTGCTGTTTTATTTAGCTCAGTGTAACCACTTAAAACAACTGTTGATCAGGAGCAAGCCAATCTATCAACAAGGTTTTTGAAGTCTTAGGCCAGTCTTGGGATGTCTTTGTTGATTAATTAGCTTTACTCAGGAGCAGGAAGGTAAGTAAGAGTTTTAATATAATCTGGCTTTTCTAGGAAACATTGGCATTCAACCTATGTGGCTTTGAGCAATGCAGCAGGCTGTAAAAACTCCATAGAAACTGCACTAAGCACCTTAGGCTAACGGCATTTTGTAAAGGGGATTTTGTACATTAAGCTGAAAGTGAAATAACTTGATTACAATAGCAAGGATTAAAGGGGGCAAGTAACATCTGGAAACCCAGGAACTCAAAGCCCCACCTTCATGTGCTGAAGCTCTTGTTCTTGGAGCTCTAGTCATTGCTAAACCCAGCGCCCTTCTGTGCACTGTAGGACCCAGCACATGGCAGGACACTGAGGAAGTACTTAAAGATCTTCCCAGCTCTCTGAAAGTGCCACAGACTTGACTTTATTTCCCCTTGTGGTGGTTATATAATATGATATCAATCTAAGGTTAGTATGAGTGAAGGGGTGGAATTTAGCCTGTCAATTGGTTGGCAGTTTCACGGCCTCATTTGGAGGTATTGCAGAGGTAAATAGCTCACTGGAGGAGGGACACACACTCTCCCTGTGTGACATTTCTGTTGACAAGCCACATGGGGCTGCACTGAAAGAGTCAGAGTCCTGGAGCTGGAGCAGTCAATGGAGACCCACTTCAGCGCTAAGATGCCTCTACCACCCCTGACTTTCCATCCACTGGCGTGTGACCTTCCTGCATTCGGCATCATTGCATGTGTTGTATGAAGAGGAAATTAGACAGGTATGGGACACATACACATACATGGCTGATACTGGGTTTACGGACTTGGTCTAGATTGGGCTAGACTATTTTCTCATTATAGAATTACTTTGCATATAAAGCTCTTTGTGATACAAAAAAGGAAGGGGGATTCATAGTTAAATACAAAGCTGCAGAACACTAAGAGATTTTGGAATATTCTTATCTATTATAAAAATACATTTCTTCTGTGAAACCGTGTCACTCTTACTTTAAAGTAACAATTTTACAAATATTTATACCTATGCTCATATACCTTGAAATAGCCTCTCCCAAAATTTGCAAGGTATTAAAGATATAACAAAAAATAAATTAGAATAAAAGCTTTTTCACAAATTGAATTTTAAAACCAAGAAATAATGGCAAATTAGCATATTTCCATATATTCTCATTTATCCACATTATTCTTTAATTGACACTAATAAGACTATTGTATTTTTTAAACTGCACTAACATTGTATTTGTAAAATCTCATTTTGCTTCACAATTTACATTCACTGGGCTCTTTCCTAAAATTCAAAGTTATTTAAATTGCATTATTATACTAAAGTAAAAAACCATACCAATTATTCAGAAATTGAAATTCTCAGATAACTAGTGTTAGATGTTTTATCTCTGTCAAAAATATACTATAACTCTAAGACAAAATGTAATATTTTAAAATTTAGTAGATAAGCAAGTTATTATCTTGGAAGAGCAACAGTAAATTGTATCAAAATCTGTAATGGTACTTTATTTTTATTCTTTATTTTTAAAGCCATCTTTTTTCAGATACATAGAAGAAATTAATCTTAGATCATAGAAAATAAAACTTGAAAAACGTGTCTCCAAATGTAGTTCATTTGAGAAACTTCAAAGAAGACTTTTTCAATAAAAGATCATTTTGTTCAATTCCTGTAGAATTTGATAAATCTTTGATAGTTGGATTTTGTGTCACCTTACTGTAACAATGAGACCATATGGCTGAGTCCAAGCCCTCACTCAAGACAGCTTACTATATCTTTGGGGGTTTGGCCTATTTATAAGAAGTTGTGAGAATTAGCTTTTACTCTTGCCCTTTCCCTTCTGCTTTCGTAGCTGCATGCCTGAGAGTGACTTCTGTGACAAGCAACTAAGTGGCCTGTCAAGCCTGGAAGCTTGCCATATTCTTGACAACCTTGGATCCACAGGACTTTAGACTAACTAGCCTGTGGTGGTTTGGTTTGTCTTAGTTTTCCTAAATATCTAAATGTGTTAACATTAAGGTGCCAACAGGCAACATTAGTTTCTTTAAAGATGAATACACTGGAAAAGTAGACTTCGTCATTTTTCATGCAAAAAAATCCAAAGTATGAAAACAATACTGAAAAATAAATTTTTCTTTAGTTACATTTCCAAACAGGTTTTATTTCCATTGTAATAGATACCAAAAATGTTCATTGTTTTGTGTTTACCAATGAAATATGGATCCCAACGTTTTTCAGATCCTGGGACCTTTCACATCTCTCTCCGCTATTTAAGTCTATTCCAGCTGATAGCCATGCTACAGGACAGTGTAGACAGACCCTCTGGGTAGCTAAGACTAGCGCTCCAGAAGCGGTTCTCAACCTGTGGTTTCTGATGACCCCTGTGAAAGGGATAGTCGACCCCCAAAGGGGTCAAGATCCACGGGTGGAGATCTGCTGCTTTCAAGACGGACTTTATTTTAATATATTTACATAATTTTATAATTAGATTTAATATACTGGGGGGGGCATATTCAGAGCAGGCCAGTCCCCTGGGTGAGACACAGCTGCCTCTGTTGGAATCTTTTTAATACCAGGAACCCAGCAGCTCCAGCCACCGAGCTGCCAGAATGAAATACAAGTGAAGGTAAGAAAAAAAAAAAGAAAAAGAACCAAAAGCATAAGAAACACAGCAAACTTCTTGGTAAAAATTGAAAATAAGTTTCCTTGTATTCAATTTAATAATAATTAAAAATTAAAATAGAAAATTTATAATATAAATTTAAAATGTACACAATATAAGCTGTTTATTTTTAAAGATGATGTCATATGCTGATTCTAATTTTGAAAGGTAATTTGTTGTTCTAAGATGTCTAACATGTTTTTCTGTGTTTCTGCTGTTACTAAATTTCCTTAAACTATGTTTGCTGAGACACATAACTTATTGTCTACCTTAAGAAACTACATAGTTCAATAATCTATATTTTGGATCCTAACCTCCTTTGATTGCTACTCAAATTTATATTTCAAGTTTATATTTCTATTATATACATTTCCAGTAAGCTGCTTGAAATAGTTTGTTAAACAATGCAAATATCAAGCAACGAGTGTTTTTTCCTTTTAAATCCACTCTCATTGTTCTTAGAGGAGCCAATTGAAATAATAGTGTTATTTTCCCATGAAAGAAACAATTTTTAAAATGCAATAGATTAAAAATATATTTGAATGTTCTCTATTAAGCTTAACAATATTTTAGTTAAGGATTTAAAAGTTTGAAATGTTTAGTGTTAGGTGAGGATAATAGTCAATTTTTCAATAACATTTACCACAGTTATGACAATCAGAATTGAAGTTGGTTACAGTGCTGGAATAGAGTCTGAGGTAGTGTGCAATGCTAGGCATTAGCCTTCGAATTGCCATGTTGAGTGGGGTCTTGTGACCCTGAAGGGGTGTGTTAGGGCTGTTAGGGCAATGCCGGCTTAGCTGCATGGACAAGTTAATACATACTGCCTTTGCTTCCCAACGCTATGCACTAAAAATGTGTGTCTTTAAAGAATAGAAATTTGTTTTCTTAAAATTTTGGAAACTAGAAGTCTATAAAACCGTGTTTCCTTGTCTGTTGCCTCAAGCATTCCTGGGCATTTCTTAATTCGTAGCTAGATCTGGATGTGTTGTCTGTACTGTCATTGTGTATGTATTTCTGTGTTCCTTTTCTTTTTGTGTACATCATTCAAAAGTAATGCATTCAGAATATACTACTAAAATAGAACCTAATTAGCATAAAAACAAAAAATCTTATTCCAAACAGTGATACATTAACAGACATAAGGATTAGGATAACTAAACTTCCATTTGGGGTACACAATTCAGCATATGATATTAATTTACAGAAGTATTTCAAAATTTAATCATCAGAATACTTTTACCAATTCAAACTTGCACAGCTTCATTCTGATATTAGGGGTGTGCAGCTGGTCAACATCTGTGATTAGTTGAATTTTTGTGTTATTTTCCTAATTCTTAGACAAAGTATATCACCTAAAGAAATCTGTTGGGGTTTGTGATGGAAACAAACTATCATATTCTTTTTACTGTTAAACATCAAAATATTAATTTCTGGGAAAATGAAATAGATCCCGTGGGTAGGTGGGATTTGAGGCCAAAGAGAGTTGTAAGGCTTTCATATTTCAAAAAATAATGCTGCAAAACCCACAGAAACATTTATTAAATAAAAACATCAAAATATGAATCTTTAGGTCTATGCAATTCTTACAGAGTGACATCATAAAGTGACAGCCCTTTACAGAGGGGTTGTAGGGAGGAGACAAGTCAGTCAAGGTGCAGTATAGCAACAATGAAATATGCAACTTTCCTCTAGTTCTTAAATGCTTCCTCCTATCCATTATCATGATCCTAATTACACCTTGCAAATCAAGCTAGACTAGGGGATATAAACCAGAGTCAGAAACAGGGGTAAATCAGGACAGATGATCCTTTCAGGACCAGAGGTGAGAATGGTGATGCCAGGAAGGTAGGCGGAAGGTGGATTAGAAAGGGGAACCTATTGTAGGGATCTACCTATAACTTCCTCTCTAGGGTATGGACAATGGAGATGTGGATGAAGAGACACATCAGACAGTATGTGATGGCAAAGTAATGACAATTGGTAAATTTTTAAGGGTTCATAGAGGAGAGGAAGTGGGGAAAGAAGGGAAATATTAGAAACTGGAACTGGGGGCCTAGGTAGAAGGAGGATGTTTTGAGAAAGGAGATGGTAACAAATGTGCAAATGTGTTCTGCATGCAATTGATGTATGTATTGATTGTGATAGTTGTATGAGTCCCCAATAAAATTATTTATTAAAAAAATAAAGAAATTTGTGCTCTAAGGCTTCTACCACATCAAAACACAGCATTGGCCTCCTTGAGAGACCCACATTGTATTCTCTTTACTTGTTTCTTTGAGTTTGGGGGACAAACAGAAATCTGAAAGTATAAAATCAAGACTGTAGGTTAGGTTGGTATATTATCATAAGGTGAAAAGATTCTCCAGCATAAATCTCTTGGCTTTTTTCTCACTAGTAATGTTTTCAGTTTTCATAAAATGTTTTCATATTATGTCCCCATATTCAATTGCAAGTAGTCCTTTGACTTCACACACATGTGCACGCATACACACACACACACACACACACACACATACTGATGCTGTTCCATTCAACTTGAATTTACCTGGGTCCATAGATTTCCTCAGAAGTAACAATTTTGATTAAATATTTTTTTAGAGGAAGCAATAAGCAGACAAGTGTATTACTGAAAGACCTTGTCTGCCACAGTTAATTATTTCTTGAGATATTTCAAAATATGCTTCTAATGCATGTGTGAATTAGAACTCTATGAGCAGTACTTTATGACTTCCAGTCATAGACGCTATCACCAACAGATCTAAGTCTTCCTCAAACAACGCCAACTTGAAAGAACCAAAAATTCCAAAAGAGGGGGCAGTAGACAATGGCAAATGATAGTTGGAAAAACTTGAAAGTTGTACTTTGAAGTGCACCAAGCCAGCTTTTCCAGAAGAAACACAAAGTAGAGGCAAACTAGACAGAAGGTAAGTGGCAAAAAGTGAAAGAAAGAGAAGGCCGAGGTAAAGGGTGAAATTGCCTAAGAAAGTCTCTTTTTAAAATCCTGTGTGTCAGAAACATCAGTTCTACTGTACACTTTGGAGGAGAGCTGCAAATAAAATTAGAGAGAGGCTACCTACCTCTTGGGAGGTTGAGGAAGAGATCCCTGCCAGCTTGAGAAAGTCAATAAACATCAGGATGCATAACGACAACATATACCTCTGAGTAACAACATAGAGAACTTATATAAAGAGCATGGTATGCTCAGCTCTTTCACAAATACATCATACGTACACTTGTATTATTATACACACCCACTCATTTTCTACAAATTTAGTGCAGCATTGAACCAGAAGAGAGTAGAGGGCGACTCTCCTTGCAATGGTCAAGTCTACAATCTCAATACTTGGTCTGATTTTCTCAGTCAAAGAAAGTTAAGCAAATGTCAAAACCTTTGTGAACCTGTTTTTGTACCTAAGTGATAGATAGAGATAATCATGGCTCCATTTAAAAGGTAAAATTACATAAACAAAGAATTTTTAAAAGCAAAACATTTTAATAACATTTTATATAAGCACCCCCTAGCTGTATACTTTGCAGAATTTAATCCAACATATTTCAATTAAATTGTTTAACTAGAGAGAGTGTTAATAGCAGGAGCACATTTAGAATCCATTTAGCTTGTCCAGTTTAATTATGCCCCTTAAAATAATTTGTCATATTTTAAATTTTTTGGACTATACTATATAAAATTTAGGCATGCATGAATGGTTAATATTTTAACTAACTTATCTTAATAACATAACTTACATTTTTATGCCACTGGATTGTAGAAATCTGTGTATATAAGTCATAACTAGCCAATTAAGATAACAAAAATGTTTCATGCCAATATTGAGTAAAATAAATTAGATTTACATCCCACCCAACAAATTAACAAAAAAAGCAAAGATACTATATAAAATTATAGTCATGCCAGCATTAATTCAAGGAAGACAGGTCTGATTTGGAAACTCCACTAAAACAATGGGATTTCACTTTAAATTCACCTGCAGCAGATGTAGGGAAGCAACCTAACCCCTGGGTCCCTCTAGTCACCAATGTGAGAAGAGGTAGTTAACTGCTATCCCAAGACCATGGAATTGGTGGTATTTGGGTTTTGATTGAAAAACTCTTGTTTTAAGTGTACCCAGGGATTGGTAGCATAGGAGTACCATATAATTACTATTTTTATGCTCTCTGACATTTTATGACATGTATCAGTCTGGCAAACACGGTCATACCTCTATGAATGAATGTTATTGAACATGTTGCCCTAACCCTAGCCCAAATTGTTTGTGTAACTAGCATCCAGTACCTTTAAGTTTGTAATCTATGCACGTCAACAATCCATACATTGTGGTCTGTAATCAAGGATATACATGTATGATTTCCTTTTCTCAATAAAGTTTTAAACTCTATACCTTTGGCTCAATTAGCAATTCTCACAATAGTATTAGAGCCCTGGTGTCCTAGTGGTTGTGCGTTGAACTGCTGAACCTCAAGCAGTTTGAAACCACCAGCCTACCCAAGGGAGAAAGATGGAGTTGTCTATTGTGGTAATGAGTTCAGTCTTGGAAACCCGAAGGGACAGTTCTACTCTGTCCTGTAGGGTTATCATTGACTCAATGGCAGTGAGTTTTTTAAATCAATAGAATTACAGTATGTCCTTGGGGAATGATTCTGAATGTTCTCTATTACAAAATGATAATGGCATCCCTAAACGAATCAGCGATCTATATAAGCCATAGATGTATGAATGGATTAGGGCTTCAAACTTAATCATAGCCCTTTCCAAAGAAAATTAGTTCTTCAGACAAGGGCCTACTCAATATCCAAACTCCTGTAAAGGTCACTGAAGATGTGAGTACCATAACAGAGGGGTGAGAAGAAATTAGATGATGCCTGGCTATCAGAAAGAAATGCATCTGTGGTTTTGAATGTTTGTCTTCAAATAAGCAGTCTTCTAAGTGAGGTATCAACTAAGTACACATAGAAGAGGCACACCAACCTGTGTGATCCAAGGATTATAAAAATAAAATCCAAATATGGACAAGGTCTCTATTTTCAGGGATTCAATTCTGAACATCCAGTTTACAGAAAGCTGAGAATGCCAGTGGAAGCCCCAAATCCATTTTCAGGGTCTTTACATATATCAAACCCCCAGAATTCCCTCTGACCATAGTCCAGGAATGGGACTAGCCTTGCTATTAGAGAGATAACATTGTAAAGTTGATTATGGCAGAAGTATTTTGGGTAAAATATGACTCCTTATCATTATTTCTCATTATTGTTATCTTTTGACATACTTTAAAATTGTTTCAATTTTCTAATACTTTCTTCTTTTTGATTGAGGTTTGCAACTGTTTTGCTTCATTGCTGCTGGAATTTTTGTTTTTGTTTTGCTTCCATGTGATTTCATTATATGAAATCCACATAGATATAGAGACAATGCTAGATGAATAACTACCTAGAGGCATGGGGGGTTGGGGGTGCTAACAAAAATGAGTATCACAAAAAAAGGAAATATTCTGAATTTTAAAAAAGGAAATATTCTGAAATTGATTGTGGTGATGATTCAATGACTCTTCTTGATAGGATAGATTGTAAGATTTGTGAATTGCATACCAATTAAACCATATGTTAAATGAGGCAATTAAGAGTAGCAAGGAACCCCAAAGTGGCACAGCAGAAGACCGTTGCACTGCTAAGCACAAGGTCATAAATTCAAAGTCACCAGTAGCTCCAAGGGAGGACTATGAGAGTTTCTGCTCCGTTAAAATTGTACTGCCTCAGAAACCCACGGGGACAGTCCTACCCTGCCCTCCAGGGCAGTGAGAAGTCGTAACTGACTCAATAGCAATGAGTAATTTGAAGAACAGTCCATGCATTTCCAGAAGATGGCAAAACCAAAAGGGAAAGGCAACTCAGGAAAAATCCCCAGCTTCCTCGAGTTGTCATAAGAAATGGAAATGCCGCCAAGCCAAAGTGGGCAAAGAATTTCAGAGCAGAAGAGATGGAGAGGTTCTGAAGAGGTTTACCTTTGAGAATACAGCTATGTAATGATCAGCTGATGCATACAAAGAAATGACCTGAACCCCAGAAAAGAACCTCTTGAAGGCAAGAAGCAGAATAATCTCCAAAGCTTAAACACGCCTGAGAATAATTCCTATTCCCAGAAACCAAAGTTAGAGAAGACTTAAATAAATACTAACCATATTGTGCTTGTAGATCAGGAGACTCATGTGCGAAAATGTCAATTTTCCCCAACTTATCTATAAACCCAATGCAATCCATATTGAAATGTAAAATGATTTAGGAGAGGTAAAGACTGATGATCTAACCCTCATATGTTCTAACATTCTATGAATTCTAACATTCATATGAAAATTAAAATAATCTACAATAACTAAAAAATTAATTGTATAATCTGATGTAATAAATTATTGCAAACTGTAGTGATAGTGAATAAATCAGTTTATTGTTAGTGTAAGTCTTGATAAATAGCTCAACAGGAAAGTAATAAAGTGCAGAAGTATTTTGTTTTTTAAAATATATGCAAATGAAATTTTTTAAAAAACACAAAAAGGAAATTCAGTGCAGAAAGAATAGTTCATTCAACAAGGGCATCTATCAATATATAAAAAAATCACAGAATAATTGTAATTAATAGCTCATATCATAATATAAAAATATCTCAAGTCAAATTTAAACTAAGTGTAAAATCACTATAACACTTTGAGAAGTAAATACAGGAGAAAAGCATTTTGACATAAGGTTAGGCAGGTTTTTCATTAAAATTTTGATAGAGACTATCAGAATTAATAGCATTTGCTCTCCCAAGTCACAAGAAAATAGATAGAAAAGTGAAGTGCTGGGAGAAATTATTTGAAATTACATGTTTACTACAGGATTTGTGTTGGGAATATAAAAATAATTTTCAAAACTCATTAGTAAGAGAACAAAAATCATAATTAAAAACTGAGCAGAAGATTTGAACAGATGCTTAATCACAAAAGATATATGATGCCTATGGTGGCAAATGAGCACATGGGAAAATGCTCAGCATCATTATTCAATAGAGAAATGCAAATTGAAACCACAACTAAATACCACTAAAACGTCTTCAGGCATTTAATATGGAAAAGGCTCACCTTGACAGGTGTTAGTGAAGACATGAGACAACTAAAAGCTACCCTGTGTACAATAGCTGGAAAAACACTGTCAAGTAGTTCAACTTACCCCATTCTCAAAACTTTTGCTATATTAGAGTCCATTACTGCAATCACTATATCAATCCATCCGGTTGACTGACAACTTTTTTACTGTCACTTTGCCCAGCTTTATGCCCTTCTCTGAAGCATGGTCCCTCCTGATAACATGTATAAAGTATCTTTTATCTCAGTAGCATTCTGCCTTTTTACTCCAAGACACATCTATTTGTTCTAGTGACAATTCATGATATTTGAAATTTTCTTCACCAAAACCATAATCCAAACCATAATCCATTCTTATCTGTTCTTTATTGCTTGTCCAGCTCTCACCTGAATATGAGATCATTGAAAATGCCATGGTTTGGGTCAGGTATGAATTAGTCCTCAAAAAGGTAATTTTTGTCTTAGCCATTTAAGGAACTATTTTGAAGCCAATTTTCCTGATGCAATAAATCATTTGATTTCTTGACAACTGTTTTCACAGATGTCAATTGTTGATCCAAATAAAATTAAATTATTGTCAATTTCTAAGTTATCTCCATTTATTTTAGGCATAGTATATATTTGAATCATATCACTATGTCTGGCACATAGTAGGTGTTCAATAAATACTGTTAAATTGAATATACTTTTTGTTTAATTTATCACAGGAGGAACAGTATGGAAAACAGCCTATTGAAACTGAGTAGCTGATGATGGCTTAATCACCCACCATCTTCAAGTGTTTCTGATTCAGGGCCCTAAGAACACATAAACATGTGTGTCTCTCTTAATTATTGCTTTAATCTTTTTATGTTTAAGGAATACAATGCATATTCAGTATACATTTTTTTTTCTTTTTGCAGAAAAGGAGTGATTACGAAACAGTAAGATTAACTTGCTAAACTAACAGCTTTAAACATTTAACAACAAATCAAATGCTTTCTTTCACTTATGTTTTATTTATTGATTTCTCCTGGTGTCACTCTCAAGAGTTTGACTGCTTGCCACAGGTCAGCAGATGAAATCCACAGGTCAGTCAGTGGGAGACCAAGGAGACTGTCTGTATTCATAGGGACTTCTATGCATAGAGTCATGGTGTGTCATGGAGTCAGTATGGACTCAATGCTAATGTTTTGTCATTGATGATGTTGTTTATTAAAACCAAGGAGCAAAGTAGTGCTGTAGGATAAGCTTTGGGTCACTAAGCAGGTCAAAGCATCCATTTGCTCTTCGGAGGGAAGATGGCACAGTCTGCTCCTATGAAGCTTTACACCTCTCTAGGGTCACCATGACTCTGTTACAACCCCAGAGCGGTGGATTTGGGGGTAAGGAAAGCAAAAAGAGCCCAGGATTGCACATGGTAAATGTATCCAACTGCTGTGTAGAGGCATCTGACAATTAACTTTCCTAAATAAGGCTGTTGTCAAAGGTCATTGAGTTAAATCCAAGTCATTCATAATACACAACAGAGGAAAATACTATTCAGGTGTGTATCATCCTTTATTAATTTCTATACATAGGTCCATATTATAACTATTTTTTCAACCCAGTTTGAGAAGTTTCCTCTTGGGGCTGACACTCCACATGACTAAGCGTGATTTCCTTCTCAAGGAACTCATCATTCCTGATAGGATTAACAAAGCACCAGAGACAAAGTTTAACTGTCTTCACTTCCAAGGAGGATTATGTTTATGTCTTTCAAGACATATTTGTTCATTCCACAAGGGAATTCCATTGTGCGAATTATACCAAAGTATGGATAACTGCTAAAAAAGGGAATTTAGAACATTAAATTGTGCTGGAAGCATTCTTTCAAACAAAACAGGAGAATATTAAGTAGTTTCAAATCAAGAAAGGTGTACATCATTGTCATACACCTTCATCATGCTTATTCAATAAGTATAATGAGTAAATAATTCAAAAGGTGGGACTTTATGAAGAAGAATGTAGCATTGGAATGGACAAGTATCCATCAACCACATATGATATGAAGATAACACAACCATGTTTGATAAAAGCAAAATTAGTTTGAAGTCCTTACTGATGATCAAATACTACAGTTCACAGTACAAATTATACCTCACTATAAACTAAACAAAATTCTGACAACTGGACCAATAAGCGTCATGATAAATGCAGAAAACATTGATGCTGTCAAGGATTGTATTTTACTTCATTCCACAATCCTATGAAGGCAGCAATGAAGAAATAAAAAAAAAAGCATCGCACTAGACAAGTCCACTGAAAACAATCCCTTGAAAATGCTCAAAAACAAAGATAACACTTTGAGGACTAAGGAGTGCTAGACACAAACACAGGTGTGTGAAAGTTGGGACATGAATAAAAAATGTTGATGGAGAATCGACAACTTCAGATGATAGTGTTTGTAAAGAATATGAAATGTATATTGTATGATAAGAAGAATGAACAAATCTGTCTTAAAACTATAATCTTCTAAACAATATAGGCAGCTCATCGTGTGCTGTCCTGTGCTCTTGATATGAGCCAGGATTATCTAGAGAGCAGCAGTTTTCTGCTTTGTTTTGATCTTTAAGTTACCTATGTATTATGTTCATGCTCATTGCTTGAACCCAGATTTATGACAATTTCACTGAGATTCACGCGTTTATAATTTGATTTCGTGTATTGCACAATTTGCCAGATCAGTTAATAGAGAAGACAAAATAAAACAAGTTTACCTCTATTGAATCCATTGCAAATTTTTCCACAATCGAGTATGTCTTGGCAGAAGTCAACTGAAGCAGAATGTTCCTTAGAAGCAGGGAGAGCAAGAATTTTTCCTCATAGACTTTGGCTAGTTGACCAGTTTTGCCCAGTTCCTGCAAAAGCTGAGAGGCGGCGAAAGAAAAGGTTCCTCAGTGGACTGACTCCGTGGCTACGACAACAGACTCAAAATGACATCAATAGTGAGGACGGCAGCAGACCAGATGCTGTTCCTGCAACCTGTCCTTCTGTTGTCCAGAGTCTGCTAGGAGCCGAAGCTAATAACAACAATTTACCAAATACCTGAAATGACTAATTTGAAATAGAATTCTTTATCAAGCAACTTCATTTTAGAAAGCATAAATATCCATCATGGTGATGGGTCAAAACATACCTTTCTATAACCTTTCAGAAGAGTTGTTTTATGTACAAATTGAATAGTACATTTGAAGCAGTGCTGTCTCTCCTTCAGATATAATGAAGAAATGAACAAGGAAAAAATAGATTTCTTCATTAAATTAGGCAAATACACTGAATAGAGCAGATAGGAAATGTAACTTTTTACAAATGTGTTTCCATTACAAATTAAAATTTGCTTTCCTGTCACGGTTAAACATATTGAGCTGTTTGCCTGTCATGATTTTAAACTGAAATGGTATGTTTTCTAGGAATGTATTGCTCATGGGTTAAAAAAGAACTGTCAGTTTGGTTTTTACACATGATGGAAATGGTATATTTAAAGCCCTCAAATCATCTCCAAAATCAGGGGCACAGATGGCACCCCACCGCGGAGGCCCAGCCTGTCAGTTCTCTGAGACTTGAACTGGTCCTGAGCAAAAAACAAGGAGCTATTACTGTCTTTCCCTTCTGCTAGAGAGTGGCTAAAGCTGAGAAAGAAAAAAAATTAACAATGTCTCTAACAGACAGTAAAACTGTCACAAAAGCCATCTGTATTTATAGAGGTCTAGTTTTCCATGCAGTTTGTGTTTTGTTTCTACCATCCCTCTCAACTCTAAGGATAGCAATGGAGTAAGGAGACCCTATTAGCTGTTGGGGACTTCAGCTTCTTCGGAGGTCCATTAGTAGTTAACGTGTAACCTTGTTCAAGTTCAATGGACCTGGCCAAACACTTTTCCAGACATACACTCACGTATGACAGTAGCATTCATAGTGACCTTATAGCACAGAGTCAAACTGCCTGTTTGGGTTTACAAGGACAGCAGTCTTTTGGGGGATCGAATAGACACATTGTTCTCCCATGAGACGCTGATGGGACAACTGCTAACCTTGGAGTGAGTGGCCCCATGCAGAACCCACTATGTCACTCAGGTGTCTTCCGTGAACAGTGAGATAAATCAGAAGGCATTGCTATGAGGGCTCCAGTTCATACGTGAAGGAGTTTATGTCAAACAAAATGTGTCTCAACATATTTATGCAATTACTATATGCTTACATACAAGTTCTTTCATTAAGACACATGTATGCATCTGAGTAAGATATCTTATGAATAATCAAAACAGTAAATGTTGAAGGGACCAGCTGGGCCAGTTCAATTCAAGGCAGAGAAGTCAGCTCCAAAACATTATGGTGACGGGGTTTTGAAATTCCAATGGGGCAATGTGATGGATTTTACCAAAGGACACAGGACTCTCATAGAACCTTATGCTTAAAGTTTAAAGAAAATTTAAAACTTCACTTTTTAAACAGGACAAAACTGTGCTGAGTAATTCTTTTTCATTACAAGATGGGCTGCTCACCACAAGATCAGAAGTTCAAAACCACTGCTGTTCCACTGGAGAAAAGCAGGGCTTTCGACTCCCATAAAGAGCTATCGTCTTGAAAACGTGTGGGCAAATTTCTGTGTGACAGAGGTGCTAAGAGTAGAAATCGACTGAATGGCAGTGAGTTTGGGTTTGGATTGGTATAAGGTACGTGCTCATTCTTCAAGGATAGTAAATGTTGTCTTACAAGAACTTCATTGAAAAACCTCATCTCGTTCACTCTGCAATTATTTCTTTGCATTTTTTGTTCCCCACAAAAGAATGTTTTAAAGAAGCATGATTTGGGTTCCCATGAAGTTCAAACTGCTGTTTTTAAGTGGTGTAACTGAAAGATCACAAAATTTTTCTTAAAAGAGGTAGAAAAGGGGTGCTCAATATGTCAGTCATGATCTACTAGTCAATCGCAAATGTAGTGTGGGTAGATCTCATGGCATTAAAAAAAATAGATGCAAGTCTGTCATCAATCCTGTCACTCAATTGATATAGAGTGCAGCCAATTAGATGCAATATTAAATGTCAAATGCATACCCAAACAACTGCATTAAGTGTGGCAAAGCTGACAAGTTAAGTTATCGTCAATTTTTAGTCCTTGGTTTTTTCTCTTAAAAAACGTAAGAAAGGGTATTAAAATGAACGGGTGAGCTGGACCACATAAGAAGACAAAAACATATCACTTTCATATGGAATGGGAGATTTTGACACTACAAGCAGACATCCAGCAGAAGTCCAAAGAACATGTATGAACAGCTCTGGAACCTAATCGCAGAGGGAAAAGTACCCAAACATGAGAAAATGTGCTACCTCCTAGACTACATTATTTGGCTTTACTTATTTATGTAGGGCAGCCTTTTCTCCTATAAAGATCATTAGGTCCGAGTACCGTTCCATCATGACTGATGATCATTTGGAAGCATGCTTGACTGAGATTGGCTGTCAGCAGCTGCTGTCCAATCATGCATCCCTGGCTCATTCCATTCAGTACATATTTAATGTACTGTAATGCAATATGGACAAAAACATACATTGTACATACAAAAATCTCAATGCATTATGAATAAATGTAATAAATAATTTAAAATGTATGTTCTGCATTTTTGTAGTTGGTAGATCATTTTTACTTGATCATTTTATAAGAAACTCGCCTCGCCTGTTGAACAAGTGTGAGCACCCCTGAGCTAGAGAGATGGAAACCGCACTTTCAGAAGTATAGTACCCTACATAGCAGACATGTTGAAAAACAGAAGTTTTACATTTGGATATTTTAGTTAGATATGTGTTTTATGGTTTATAGCACTCTTTTGGCATTTCATTTTCCCCATATTTATCTAACATTAAAATCTTTTTCATGTACCACAACACAAAACAAGTTAGTACAGTATTTTTGTTTGTTTCCTCTTCATTAGCCAATATTATTAGAATTTTTGAAGAAATCTTCTAATGACTATCACAGGATGGAGAGGGAAATGGGAAATTTTCAAATTGGTTGTTTCTATCCCCCTTTGACATGACCAAAGAGAAAATGTATCATTTGGTGAATAGTTCTCTCTTTAGCTTCAATTTTAGCACCTTGAAGTGGGAAACTTCCTTGGCCTCAAATGCTTTCCCCCACCTTCTCTGCAAGGACTCTCCAAGCCCTTCAGATCTCAAATGTCAATTCAGTACCTGGAATTATGTTTAAAACTATGCCCACAATTGTTCCTCCTGGCCTTGCTCTCCTTTAATACCATAGTGTCTTCACTTTACATCACTAGTCACAACTAGTAGTGAGATATCTTTTGTTTACATTATTATTCTTTCTCCCCAACACTAGACCATAAGCTCCACTGGTGCAGAATCCAAATTTCATTTTGTTCTAAATATTAAGTTAATCGCTCAGTGCTTTGTGCCAGAAACATAATAAATTTTTATTGAAGAACAACCTTTATTATTTTTTCTTCCTTTTAGAAAACAAAAGATATAATGCCTTCTTTTAATTCATGACAAGTTCTTGCTTTTCTTCTCTTTGTTAATAGATTTTTCAAACCCATTTTGTTAGTAGTTAATATAGTTATCATATCATAGCATAATTCAAACACATCAAACAGTATTGTACGATTGCTACCACAATCCGTTTCAAAACATTCTCTTCCTTCTTGAACTCCTTGATCCTAACTCCCCTTTACTCTCTCCCTCAGCCGCTCTACCCCTGACCCTTGAACCCTTATTCTATTTGCTGTCTCTAAAGATCCATCAGTGCTGGGTTTCAAATAATGAATTTAACAGCTTTATTGGCATTTCATCAATGTATCATACAATTCTATTACATTTAAAAGAGTTGTACAATCTTTACCACATTGATTTCAGAATATTTTCTTCTTCCTTGTGCTCATTTTATTCAAGCTATTTTTCTCAATTTTGGCAAAAACATACACAACAAAATTTTCTCCAATTCAACAACTTCTACATGTATAATCTAGTGTTATTTATTATACTCTTTGTGTTATACAACCTTACTGGTACCCCTCTCCAAATTGTTCCACCATAATTTAAATAAACTCATTATCCCCTAAGCAAAAACAAGTACTTTCTAATGGAGAGACTTCATTACAACAATGTTTAGCTTACCATCCCAAGAATTTAGCAAGCATTTATCTTGCTTTAAGTGTTTATGAGAAACTGTGAATTACTGACTCCACTCTAATGAATATTTAACTCGGGGCTTTGATTTTAAAATTCACAGTATAAGACTTTCAAGATATTTAAAATAGTGAGTGTTCAATATTAATTTGTCAACATAGCAGATGTCGAAGGGATACACTTTTTCATCATATTGTTTCTGCTCATCGGCAGATTAAGAATATCCAAAGGTAGTTGTAAGGGTACTGCGAGACCAGAAAGTGTTTTCTTCTGTTTCACATAGGGTTGGTTGATTCAGAATAAACTTGGTGGCATCCAAAACAAATAACAACAGTGATTGTTGGGGAATTTTCTGTGGGGGACCAGCCTCCCCACAACTAAATGGGTCCAAGGGGAAGTTGTGCAATAGGGGTACATTAAAGAGATATCAGCCAAGACAAAGCATTAAAGAGAGATCAGCCAAGACAAAAGCACTTTTTTTCATGATGACTCTCACCAGAATAAAACTGTACTTTATTCTCTCACAGACTTATATAATCTTGGGCAAACAAACCATGGTAAGCTCATATGTAACAGGAAGGGGTTGTATTAAAAGCATACCTGCAACATGAGGTGTATGAGCTAAGGGTAAGAATGCAATAGGAAGGGGTTGTACATGGAACATACATGTGACATGAAGGTACATATGTAATGAGATGAGCAGGCTGTAGAGTTAAGATGGCAGTCTAACTTTGGTCCTCTCGGGAGACTTGGCCTTAGGTGTCTTTGAACTCCTTTCCTGAGGAGCAATCTATGACCCTTATAAGAAGGGGCTGATTGATGGCAGTCAACCTTCAGGCAGATAACCTTCAAATAGTTGCACTTTAAGCATATAGCAAGCAAACAGCACCTTAAACTTAGCATTAATTTAGCGGACAATAAGGTGAATAACTTTTACTTAAAAGAATGTGAGTGGGACAGATCTTCAACCCCTAAACATGAAGAATTCTTCCATGGGAGCCCTGTCCTCCCAGACTCCTTATCGTATGAATATTGAGAGTTTGTTTGCATACACTCTCTTCCCCATTCTGTTTCCAATATTTTCCCGGGTTCTCATCCCCCATGAAGGAGCCAAGATGATACAGTGATTAAAGTTTGCTAATAACCATAATGTCAATGGTTCTAATACCCCAGCCACTCCACTGGAGACAGATGTGGCAGCCTTCTGGCATAAAGAATACAGCCTTAAAAACTCTATGGGGACATTCTACTCCATTCTTTAAAATCAATGTGAAGAAGAACCCACTTACTTTGGCCAATGTCCCTCTAAGCCTAGTGCCTAAGTGGTTAAGCACTTGGCTGGTTTGCTGGCACATGGAGCTTGAGTTGAATGCCTTTGATTTGAAACTTGCAGAGGTATTGTGTGCTTCTTGGGGCATTTAGGAGCAGATATGACATCAAGTTGTGACCTGTCAGGTAAGCAACTCTATCTTGAGCATTTCTCACTGGCATTACAATTAGTTAAGTTTCTTAATGAACCTTTTAATCATGAGTTTTGTCTTGGCTTCTGGATCGCTATTGTAATTGATATTAGATCCTGGAAAGATAAAATAGAAAACAGTACTAAGACAACACAATAGTGTTCTAATTTTCATTCCAATACACTTAAAGAGCACTCAACCAAATGTGTTGAGTTCTTCCAAATGTGCAATTGTTTGGGAGGAATGAAGCAAATACACTTTCATTAGGTGCAAAATTATGGGTTTGAGTTGTTGGATCATAATTTTTTCTGGATTCAAGAAACTGAAGGATATTAGTAGACAATGTATGAGACAGATGTCTCCCTGTAGTCATTAATTTAGATAGATGATAGCTTAGCTAGAGATAAATGAACAGATGAATAGGTGATAGATAGAGAAGGTAGATTAGATATATACCATATATACTCAAGGATAAGTCAACCCAAATATCAGTTAAGACACCTAATTTTACCACAAAAGCTGCATTAAAAATGTGCTGAAAATCAGCGGCTAGACCAGAGGCTGTACACTGGTACAGGTAGGGAACACAATCATAGGAAATCCAGGACAGATGACTCCTTCAGGACCAGTGATGAGAGGGGTAATTCTGGGAGGATAGAGAGAAGGTGGGATAGAAAGTGGGTACTGATTCTGAGGATCTATATTTAGCCTCCTCCTTGGGGTAGGACAATAGGGAAGTGAGTGAAGGGAGACATCAGGCAGTGTACTATATGACATAATAATAATAACTTATAAATTATAAAGGATTCATGAGAGAAGAGGAGGGAAGAGGGGAGGGAGGAGAAAAATGAGGAGCTGCTACCAAGGGCTTAAGTAGAAGGCAAATGTTTTGAGAATGATGAGGGCAACAAAGTACAAATGTGCTTGTAATTCAATGGATGATTTTTGGATTGTGATAAGAATTGTATGAGCCCCAAATGAAATGATTTTTAAAAGAAAAAGAAAAGGAAAATTAGATTTATACATGAGTGTATGCAGTAGACAGATGATAGATAGATAGATAGATAGATAGACAGATAGATGGATAGACAAATGGATTTTTTTAAGCGCAGTCTAGTCAATTCTAACTCATAATGAGCTACATACAACAGAAGGAAACACTACCCAGTCTTGCACCATCCTCATAACTCTTCTTATATTTGAGCCCCTTGTTAGCACATCTAATAGAGTTGCTTTCACTTTATCAAGAATTATGGTCTTTTCTAGGGACTGGTCTCTCCTTATAACATGTTCAAATGTGAAAGGAAATCTCATCATCCTTGCATGTAAGGAGTATTGTGGCTAGACTTCTTCTAAGACAGATGTGTTTGTTCTTTTGGCAGTGCATCCTTTCAATATTCTTCTTCAGCACCATAATTAAAATTAATACATCTTTCTTCAGTCTTCCTTATCCAATGTCCTTTATCAACATTCATAAGAGGTTATTGGAAATGCCATGACTTAGGTCAGGTCCACCTTGATTATCAAAGTAACGTCCATGTTCTTCAATATTTAAGAGGTCTTATGCAACAGAATTACCCTGGACAGTGTGTTGTTTGATTTCTTCATTCCTGCTACCATAAGTGTAATTGCAAATTCAAGCAAGATGAAATCCTTGGTCATTTCTATCTTATCTGTTTATCATAATTGTGTTAGTCAGGGTCAACTAGAGAAATAAATCCAGAGACACTCAAGTGTGTGTGTAAAAATAGAGTTTTATGTCCAAGATTAATTGCATATTAAGAAAATATCCCAGCCCACTCCAGATCAGGTCCCTACGTTGGTATTAGCCCATAAGTCCAATATTAGCCCACAAGTCAGATATTAGATCATTAACTCTTCTGCCTCATGCAGCACATGCAGTGATACTCTAAAAGCAGGCGCATTACAGCTCACTGGGTAAAAACTCTTGTGGAAGCATCTCAGCACTGGCACAACTGTCTATGTGGCTCTTCCAGCTGCAGGGCTCTAGCTGCCATCAGCATAGTTTCATGTGACTTACCAACAGAAGATGAAGTTGAGAGAATGTGTGTTCCCCCTCCAGGAAGAAAAGAAGAAGGTACCAGAACCTTCAAGAGAAGGTCATCCCAACACAGATGCATCATTGGCTGTGACCAGATTGACAGAGTAAATTCCATCCCTCCACTCCAATTGACACATGATTATGTAACTGTCGCAATTATGTTACTTATGGGTTCAGTTTTGAGAATTTTGTTTTTCTTTACATTGAGTTGTAATTCATTTTGAAGATTCTTTTCCCATAGAAAAACAAATCCTGATCTTCATCAACAAATGCTTCAAGTCCTCTTCATTTTCAGCAAGCAGCAGAGTGATATGATCTGTATATCGCAGGTTGCTAATAAGCTTTCCTCCAATTCTGATATCCCTTCTTCTTCATGAAGTCCAGCTTCTCAGATCATTTGCTCAACATAGTCATAAATTTGGATGGATAGATGATAGACATACATACGTGGAGTTCACTAATTGCCATACAAAGATAAGCTACAAATTAAAGGAAAATTTAGAGAAATGAGTTCCATTTCCTATAAAGGCAGAATGCATGAATATAAGTAATGAAACAAACATATCACCTTTAGATATAACCAATAATAGCTATTTATCCTTATAAATCCATATTATGTTTTATTTCCCTTAAAGAAAAATAATGTCTGAAATATGGCCATTTTTACTATGATGCTATTATTTCTTTTTTTTTAAATAATTTTATTGGGGGCTCTTACAGCTACTACAACATTCAGTACATCATTTGTATCGAGCACATTTGCATACATGTTGCCACATACATTTCCAAACATTTTCCAATTGAGCCCTTGGTACAAGCTCCTCTTTAAAAAAAAAAAAAACTCCCCTTTCCCTTCTCCCCCTTTTTTAATGAATCATTTTATTAGGGGTCCATACAACTCCCATCACAATCCCTAACAACATCAGTTGCATGCAGGCCACTTTTACACACCCATGGCCATCATCACTCTCAAAACATTCTCCCTCCCTCTAGGCCCCCATTATCAGCTCGCTATATTACCCTTCCTCCCCCCCTTCCCCTTGAACCCTTAGTAATTTACAAATTATTTTTTTCATCCTGTACACTGTACAATGTGTCCCAACACTCACTTCCCTGTTCCAGAGAGGAGGCTACGTGTAGATCCCTGAAGTTGGTTCTCCCTTTCTATTCCTCCATCCCTCCACCCTCCTGGTATTACCACTCCTATTACTAGTCTTGATGGATCATCTATCCTAAGTTTCCCATGTTTCCAACTTCACTGTACATCTCCTGGTCTAGCTGGATTTATGTGGTAGAATTGGGGTCATGATAGTGGGT
>PVJH01024741.1:0-32586 GCA_004026705.1 Nesogale talazaci | reverse complement strand
TGTGTGTTTGCGTGTATGTAATAAGTCAGAATATGTATATATATATATATATATATATAAAATGAGTCAGAAAAATACAAAATATATTTGCATATATTTACAAATCAAACTCAACTCTGCGTCACAGCAACTCGACAGTCTAGGGCAGCACTGCCCCTATGGGTTTCTGGGACTGCAAATCTTTATGGGAGTGGAATGCCTCACCCTTTCCCTGAGTAGTGTCTGGTGCTTTTGCACTCTACATATGATGTTGGACATAGTTATACATATTTGTGTGTACTAATAAGGCCATCCTACTAATGACTAGAGGAGATAGGAACCTGGATTATGCCCACTTTCTTAGGAAGAAGAGGTGGAAAGAGGTAGGTGACTTTCATAACCTAGGCACACCACTGTCCTCGGAGTGTGTGGAGAAAGCAGAGTAAGCAGGCTTCAGACCAAGTGGCCTGTGTGGATCAGAGAAGAAGGTTAGAACCGGTTGTATGGGAATAGTCTTGAAGGGAACTTTGGGGACAGGGTCGAGCTTAGGGTGAGCTGTAGGACAGAAGGGCTTCCTGAATAGAGGCTTGAGGCAAGACTGAGCCTGGGACTTGCTAGGGAGAGTGAGTGAATTGAACTAGAATTTGAAGTGGTCATTAGGGAGCAATACAAGTTCAAGGGGCCAGCTAGATAGGTCTCCCCTGCCAGACAAACAATGTGGTTTATATCCGTGGGGTGGTGGGGTCCTGGGGGATTTCTGAGGCTGGGAGTGATTTTACGGGGAGCTGGCAAAACAGAAAGAACCAAGGACTAGGGGGGCCTGTGTGCTAGGCCTTTCCTGTGCTTTGGGGCCATTGCTCAAGGTCAGTGAGCTGCTTCCCCTCTCTGAATTCCAGCTCTCTCATTATTATTATTATTTTTAACTAAAGGGACAAGACTGGGTGAGCCCCTCTGATGATGGAGTTCTATGGTAAGAGCAGGTGAAGCTGGAGAAGAATTAGTATCAGAGAATGTAGCTCAAAGGGATCTGAGACCGTCTTTTCCCTCGACTTGACAAGTGGGGAAACAGAGGCACGGAGGGGGCAAATGAATGCGTCCATTGTTGATCGAGTGTAAGAACACGCCTCCTGACTCCTCCTCTTCAGCTAGGAAGTTTCTAGAGCTATGCCCCAGCGCTGCAAAGAAGGCGGTGTTCAGATCTTCATTCCGAGTTCAGACCAGGCGGTCTGTTTTCCAAGCATTGGCTGTACAAGGGAGCCCACAGGAAGGCAGGACTCCTGCAGCAGCTCTGTTACCCAGGCTGGGATTCCAGGCCCTGGGACAAGAGCCAGTCTCTGCCTCCAGACATCTCAGGTGCTCAGGGTGGCCCGCTGAGGCCATCCCCTCCTGAGAGCCGCCAGCGGGGAAGGTGAAGTCCATGGGGGGACCAAAGCCCAAGGGCGGCATGATGGCTGACCCCAAAACCCTACATGCTCACCTTCTGCTTTGTTAAGCCTGGATCCTTGAGTCTCTGGGGGCTGTGCATATGGTTTGGGGGAGCCCAGCAGTCTGACATGGAGGTCCAGGGCTGGCTAGAGGAGTGACGCTGTGGAGTGTGAGGCCTGAGGTTTTGACACTTGAATGACCCAACCTCACTGGGTCCTATTAGCTCTCTGGTAAACATGAACCAGCCTCCCCATCCCAAGGAGCTCCGACAAGGGAGCAGACTGGGGTCAGGGAGAGTCATTGAAACCTGCTTGACAGGACGGTTACTGGAGCTGACCCTGGCCTAGGGGCCTGTTCTACTACCTACCTGTAACCCCGAACTTAGTCAGACCTCCTTAAAAAGTGGCTAACTGATCCCTGGTGTGCCCAAAGGTCTTGGAGAAGGTATCCAAAGCCTTGCCTGTTGGGAACCCTTTCTCAGTTACCCCTGTGGCTGCCCTAGCTCCAGGCTCCCATCTGGGACAGAGGAAGGGAGGGGGAGGGAGAGAGGTAGGCAGGCAGGAAAGGATGGCGTGCAGATGAGATTCAGGCCTGACTCTGGGGTCTGGGTTCGGCTGACCAGGTGTGACCCCTAGTCTCTGACCCCTGGTGGTCCTGAGTAGGAGGAGGTGAGGGGCTGGGGTTGGGAGAAAGACGGCTGTTGCCTAACATTTACCAGGACCTTTGAAGATGTAAATACTTCCTCAGCCCCTGCTGGGATTGATGGGGTCAGAGTTCACAGGCATGGTCGCCTGGTTTTCCAAGTGGGCTGGAAATCTTGCAGACACATGGGCTAGGGTCCCAGGCGATGGGCTATTCCCCAGAGGTGGAAGGTTTCTGGGAAGCACTATTTCTGGCGCTGGTCTGAATCAGGTCCAATGACATGGAGGCCTTGGAAGAAAGAGGCTGAACTAAATTGCCATTTTCAAATGCTCACACTTCTCTAAAATATGTGTTCCAGATTCGAGGCGGGCACATCAAAAAGTTTGTGGAAGAATTCCATGATCTTTTAATTCTACCTTTCCACATACATTGTGAAGTCCCCTCATATTTTGTCCCATGCAGATCAGCCACTGGGAGAGGGGAAGCAAAGTGTTTCCGTCTTATGTTCTCTCTCCCTGGCTGGTACTTTTTGCTCTCCCAGGATTGGGTTTGAGCTGGTTCGTGCAGACCGGGGACAGGGGGGAGGAAAGGGGGTGTCTGTGGTTCGGCATCTCCTATAGACATGCCTCACCCCACCTTCTCAGCCCGCCTGAGTGCTCTTCGCTCTCCAAGCAGTGGTGGAGGCACGCCTCCTCCAGGAAGCCTTCTTGGAATGGAATCTGCTCTTTGTTTTCCAACCATTCATTCACGCAACAAATAGTTCTGTACTACGAACTGTTTCTGTTTTAAGGGGAGCTGATTAGTGTCCAGAGCGGACTGAAATCCATCTCTCATGGTACCTACCATGTGAGAGGGGAGTGATAAAGAATACTTATGTGACCCTATTTTAAGGCCTTATGTGTATTAAACAAATTTAATTTTCCAAACATCCTTGTGAGATTGGTCAATATCTGCCACGTTCACGTAACATGTCACCTGCTGATCGGAGCCGTATGTCTCAGTGAGTCATCATGGTAGCCTTAGAGACAGATATTATTTTCTTCATTTCACAAATGGCTGTGCATGATCCTATTATCTTCATAGAGTGCAGTTTTCTATTGCTGTGCACTTTTCCACAAATGCACTCAATTTCCACCATATGTGTTTATTGCTTGTTGCATTTTCCCTATATGTAAGGGACTTCAAAAAGTTCCAAAACAACAACAACAACAACAACCTCAAATGCAAAGATAATGGAGAAATTTCCACGAATAGAAGGTCCCTTCTAAATGACCTTTGTGTTTTCTTCATTATCCTGAGAGGTCCTCCCAGGGACTCATGGGCTTGTTTTTCTGTGGCCATTAAACTCTCATTGTATTATGAGACTTCCCCAAATCCTTGTGTATCGATTGTGTGGGGGTAGAGATGAGCATAAAGAACTTAATATCCACTGAGCATGTTCAGCACAGATGATTTGCCCTTGACTCCCTGAAAGTTGGTACCCTGAACACCCTGGGACACAGCGAATGCAAGGCCTGGTGATCTGCTTCTGCAGAGTAGAGCTGAGTGAAGCCTGTGGAGCGGTTCTCTGTACCACACGGCAGAGACACCAGACATTGGAATTGGTGTAAAGTCAAGATGTGTTTATGTGTGGGTTTGTACAACACTCCGTGCTGAGCTCTGCATTTGTGGATTCTAAAGTTGAGCTCATTTAGCCCTGACAAGAATTGTCTGAATGAGTGGTCATTACCCTGAGGCTCCCAGGTAGTAAGTTCTAAATGGGGGATCTGAGCCACAGACTTTTTGAAATTCAAAAATCCACGCCTTTTTTTTGGTGCCACAAAAGGCCGATCAGAGGGAAAGCGGCCCATCTGACCAGTGTTTGTGCCTCAGGTTCGGGCTTTCATGCTGCTCAGTCTCACATAACTTGGGGTCTTTGGGAAGTAAAGAAAGGGTGGGCCACCACTGCTGGGGCTGCATCCCCAGGAGGGTGAAAGACATTTGGGGAAGTTGTGGCTTCAAATCCACACTCATTCCTGTTCATTGAGGCATTTGTGGGAGGTAAGTGGGCGTACTGAAGGTAGCGAATACATTTTGGTTGCGGAATTGTTCTCTGTTCCAGAGAAACGGGCTCAGACTGAATGGGCACATGGCACACGTGGTTTGCAGTGCAGGAGGAGGATTAGGGCAGCGGGGCAGAGGTGGGAGAGCTCCTCTAGGTATGTGAGGCATGTTTGCTTCCTTTGTTCTGACATTCTTTCCTTTCCAATTAGGAGAACCTAGCAGAGGGAAGCCTTTGATTCATATGCCCATAGGGCTTAGAAGATCCGCCAAAGAACTATACTGGGGTAGAGGGATGCAGCATACAGAGACCTCCACAGCTGAGCAGAGGACCAGAGGCCCCCCACTCCCCCAGTTCTGGGTGTCCCAGGTTCTTCCTTTTGCTCCAGGTCACCTTAGCAACGGGCACCCCTGTCTACCACAGTTTACAGCCGTGTCTGGTTCCCCGTTCCCCTTTGGTTAATCCTCTATTTTGCTTGACTGAGAGTCAAATCCACAAGGACTGCACCCAAACGAACTAAGCTCACTTAAATCACTGGCAGGTAATTTGATAGATGAGTTGGCCGGCACCCAGTGCGGGGGATTAGGCAAAGCCTGAGCTGGGAGACAATGGGAGACTACCTTGAGTGACTGTGGTAAGTGGGCGGCCTCTTTCACCTGGGGACGAGCCACCCCAGCTCCATGACTCCCATTGAAAGCCTGTGTGCAGAGGTGGTCAGGCGGGTCATGGACATTTCTTTTCTGGCTTCTTCCTCTAAAAGGCAGGACACAGTCTCTGCGGCTACACCTCAGACAGAACAATCAGCCCCTTGGGGCCCACTCGGACTTACCTGGGCTTAGGGCATCTAACTACCAAGGAGGGAAAGGCTGGAGCAGGGTTCTCCAGTATCCTCACCCATCAGCCTAGCCCTTACTTCCCTGAGCCCACCCAGATAAGAACTCCCGCACTCACTGGCTTGTTGGCTCACAGGGTACACAGAGGGAGCAAGGGTCTTTCAGCAGATGGGAGCGGCCTTCTATAAATGGGTGTTTTATGGGCTATGTGCAGAAACTGACCACTGCGCCAATCGGAGTAGGGGTGAGTTGCAGGGAGACATTTCTAGGTCCTTTCATCACGATGAGGATTGTTAGCTTTGACTTCAGATAAGCAGAACAAACAAGCCTCAGCCCAAGTGGGAACTGGTTCTACACCCCCCCCCCCCACCTTTCTTTGCTTTTCTAAGTCATCAAAGCCAAGTTCCTAAAGCCTGACTGTCTCACGGTGCTTTCTGATGGTTTCATTGTTTTGTTTATTGTGCTTATGACAAGTGCTAACAGACCGCTTTCAAAGTGTGTTGATATTTCGGTTGTTTTTGAATGGTCCTTCTGTTTTTCTGCATCTGGACAGCATTAGAGTCTGGCCCCAGGGAACCACTGGGCTCCTATAAAAGTATACCAGGTCCCCTTTTGCAGAAAACATTGGCCATGGCAAGATCAGACACCCCATCTGGGCAGGAACAAACAGGCGAACCGAAGGCAGATGCATGAGGCAGCGTTCAGCAGCCAGGGAAGACAGGTCGGGGCGGGAGGGGGCGGTGGGGGGGGGGCAACGAGGCCAGCAGGTCTTGTCAGCTGGATGGTGGGTGTCCTACCTCTGTCCATGGACATATTGTCATCTTCCTATGGGAAGGATACGACCTCGCAGAGTGTCGGGCACAGGGTGATGACACTAACTGTGTTACTGATTGGTTCTCGATTGTTTTCTCTCTCTCTGCCTTCTTAGCCCAGGCTGCCTGGGTCAACCACCAGCCCAGTGCCTAGAGAGGACAAGACCTGGAAGAGGGAGTCCAGGAAAAGAGAGGCCCCACCCTGCAGGTCCCCAGCCGACTACCCTTCACCCCTTCAGCGCTTGCTTGAGGTTGTCTGGCTGCTGGTGTCCGCAGGATTGAAGTGGGAGCAGGGTAGGGTGACAATGGCCTCGGCAGCCCCTGTCTGTGGTTTTCACAGCTGTCTTGTGTTCTGCACCCTCCTCTTCTCTACCAGCTCTGCCACATCCTGCATCAGAACACGTCAGGATGCTCAACCCAGCTCCGGCAGCGTGCCACGATACGGGGGAGACCAGGTGAGTTGCACATACAGTCTCTTGCTTGTGTGACTTTAGCGCCATCTCTAAGCCCCTTCTTCAAGGCATTCGCGGTTTCTCCCATGCACACTGGTTGAGCTCCTCTTTCACCCACCCCTGTTTGCTTAAAAGCCAGTTGCTGCTGAGCAGACGCTGCCTCATGAGAACCACATGTGGGCCAGAGGAGAGATGTGCTCTAGAGGGGGTTCTATGGCAGGGTTTTCAAAACTAGATTGCCAGGCCTTTCTTCCAATGCACCTCCAGGTGGACAACCCTCCCCCAGCTTGTAAATGATTGTCTCCTGCTTGGTTGCAGAACAGGATAATCAGGGCCCGTCTCTCACTGAGTCATCTCCCTCTTCTAACCCAGCAGTCTCCCCTGCATTCACTCCAAGTGTTCGTGAGGTGCAGATTGAGTGGCCCTAGTGAGGTTGATGCCTCTGTGCTAAGGGTAGAGGGACGCCAGGCAGTCTAGGTGGGGAAGAAAGTTACCTCTGTCAGTTGCAGATATATATATATATATATATATATATATATAGAGAGAGAGAGAGAGAGAGAGAGAGAGAACTACAGAAGTTTCTACAGAAGTTTCTTAGCCCTACAGTTACTCCGTACACACATATGAGCACATTGGGGCTATGAAGCTTAGCTGGCATAGCCTAGTCTCTCCTCACCAGGCCTCCATGCTCTGGGCTTGTTTATAGTGCTGTTCACCAGCATTCCTTTGTAGGTGCACACTGTCTTGCTAAAAGCTCACTCAAGCTACCTTTCCTGCACTCGATTTTCACTGTTGCTGTTGATGTTTTGGCATCCTCTGGCTGGTGTAGACCAGGGGTCCTCAAACTTTTTAAACAGGGGGTCTGTTTATAGGTTTGTTTATTTTAAAAATCTATGAACTGTGGGCCTGGGTTGAGTCAGCTGTTAAGCAGGACAGGTAGCAGTCGCAAAAAAACCTGGCAGGCTGGATAAATATCCCCAGCAGGCCGCATGTGGATCTCAGGCTGTAGTTTGAGGACCCCTGGTGTAGACCTTACTGCACTTAGCTCCAACCATTGTAGATGCCCAAAGAAGCACCCCAGGCACCACGTTGTTTCACCCCAGGCACCAGCACAGAATTGCTCTGGGGCTTTGTTTCAGCAAGAAAATACAGTAGGGCTCTGGGTCCAGGGTCAGATAGATTGTAACTGCTGGGTCCTGAAAAGCTGAGCCTGCACCTCCACAAAAGGCATGCACTGGTTTAGATACTTGGGCATGATCAGAATGGTCTATCCGAAGGACAATTTCTGTTTTCCAATGTGATTTCCTGCATAGGCAATGTTGAGAACTGCAGTTCTCTTCCTGCTACAGTGTGTGTATGTGTGTGTGTGTGTGTGTGTGTGTTGTGAATGCTTGTCATTTTGAAAAATTTCAAACTTTATGTAGCAGTTTCTTTCTCACCAGGGTCTCTCTTTGTGTGAAACTTTAATTTTATACCTTTGGCTGTTAATTTATCAAGGGCACCACCATAAATAAATATTTATTGAGCTTTCACTGGGCACAGCATGTTGAAATAAGAACTATATATTTGATTCAAGAGGAGTCAATAGTAGAGGGGGGTAGCCTTGGGGAGGGGGGGGAGAAGGATTCATTGAAGTCTCTCCCAACCCTGGGATTTTGTGACTATATAATTACGATTGGAGCTCAATTGACACCCCTTAGGCCATCAGCTTGGACAAATGAAAGTGGGTTACCAGGGTTACATACATGGTTACCAAGACTGTCACCTTCAGCACACCCTTCAGAGTCAGCCAGCACTTGCCGTTGGCACATGTTCCCTCTAACCTACAACTGCTTTGGGGCTCAGGGCTGTAAAGGGGTAAAGTGAATCTTCTTGACCTTCCCCAGGGTGTCCTGTGAGGGTAAATATTTGGATCTACAGCCACAGCTCTTGATCAAGACAGTAAGACAAAGGATTAATATTTTGATTGTGGAATTTTAAGGAATAATTTGTTATTGTTGTTGTCAGGTGCTATGCTGCTGGTTTCAACCTATAGCACCCCCATTTTTTCAGAAAAGAGAGAAAAGAGAGAAAGAAAGCACTATTTAGCCCTGCATAATTTTCACAATCATGATGGACTCAGACATGTTGCCACCACTGTATCCTTTCGCCTCATTGAGGGTCTAGCTCTCTTTCACTGGTTCCTTCTATTTCCCTTTTCCAGAAACTAGTTCCTCCTGATCACGTGCCCAAAGCACATGAGGTGAAGTCTCATCATCGTGGCTTCTAAGGACCATTCTGGCTGTATTCCTTCCAAGACAGATTTGCTTGTTCTCCTGGCAGTCCAATATATGCTCAATATTTTTCACCAGCACCATAGTTCAAAGACATCCATTCATTTTGTGGCTTCTTCATTCATTGTCCAGTTTTTGTACCTGTAAAAGGTGATTGTGAAGACGATGGCTGAGATCAGAAGCACCTCGGTCCTTAAAGTAGTATCTTGGCTTTTTAACATTTTAAAGAGATCTTTCATAGCAGATTCACCCAATTCATTATGTCTTTGATGTTTTGACTGCTGCTTCCATTCATGTCAATGGTGGATTCACATAAAATAAAATCCCTGCAGTCAGTCTCTTCTTCATTGATCATGATGTTGGCCAAGTTGTGCGGTGGTTTGTTTTCTTTATGTTGAGTTGCTGGCCACATGGAGGGGTCTTCACCAGTAAATGCTTTGTGTCTTCTTTGCTTTCAGGAAGCAAGATAGTGTCATCTGCGCATTGCAAGTGGTTAACCAGTCTTTCTCCAGTCTGGATGGTGTGGGCTTCTTCATATACTTTGGCTTCTCAGATGATTTTTTTTTTTTTTAGCAAACAGATTGAGGAAATCTGGTAAAAGGAGACAGCCCTGATACACATTTTTCCTGACTTTAAACCCCATAGCCCCAGCTCATTCTAGTTGAAGTCTTGGTCTATGTGTAGGTTCTTCATATGCACAATGAAGGGTTCTGGGATTCTTATTCTCTCAAATGTTATCCATGATTGTTTAAGATCCACACAGTCAGATGTTTTTGTGTACTCCATTGAACACAGGCAGACATCTTTCTGGTGTTTTCTGCTTTCAGTCAAGATTTAGCTGATGTTAGCAAGGAAGACTGCCTTGTTGAATATATTTAATCCAGCTTGACTTAATGGCAGTTTTCTGTCAATGGATCACAGCATGTATTTTTGAAGTATCTTCAGCAAAATCTTACCTGCGTATGATTTTCATGATGTTGTTAAATAATTTCTACATTTATGTTGGTCACTTTCTTTGAAATTACCAAAAAGAAATATTGAAGGTACCCCAAAGAAAGAAATATACCGCCCTCCTTGCCCCCGACGCAAAGTCCAATGTAGTAAGGACCTTACAGCAGAGTAGAACTGCTTCACAGCATATCTGTGAATCTTTCAAGAAGCAGACTGTCTCATCTGCCTCTCTCAGGGTCAAACCTTCTGGTCAGCAGTCTACCCCCTTAACCTATGAGCCATTGGGACTCCTAAAAGGAAGCATAGAGCTTGTGATAGCCTGGAACCTGCTGATGCCTTGGCAGGAGAGCCCCCCTCTCTGCTCCCCCTTTTAAAGTGTTGTCAGAGGGCAGTCTGACAGGGGTCCCCATCTGGTCTGCACTTCTGCTCTGTGTTGGCTGGAAGGAGGCCTGCTTGCCTCATATAAGCCTCTAGTTAATCAGCCCGCCTTCCATGGCGGTGACTCAGGTCTCCTGGGGGGTTTTCTTCAACATTATGAAGATGAACATAGCTCCGAGAATTCCCTTCGGACCTGGGTTTTGTACTAATTGCCTTCATATTTATGAGTAGGGGGGGGGGATCATGGTGGGAGCCTCTGGAGTGGAGTCTTTGAGTGTATTTTAGGAAGGAGGCCCTGGCTCTAGTTAGAGATGTGAACAGAAAGATGCGTGCTTCTGGGCCCAAGAGCCTCAGAGGTCAAGATGTCCAGTCTCCCGTTGTCAGGCAGACAAGATATTGTTGTGACTGTTATTGTTCTCATTGTACATTAGAGACGCTGGGACTGAAATGGGGAGTGATCGAGTGCCCAAGGTAGCATTGTTGAAATCCAGGTGAACAAAAGACACAGAGTTCAGGTCTCTTGCCCCCCAGCAGTCATTTTTTTCACTACCCCTGAGGTGGAATTGAGGACAGCTCACACAGAGGTCCCTCCACCTGGCTTACTCCTGACTGGATGAACACTCTAGCATAGAGGAACCTCGCTTCCTTATAAAAGATACTCTCTAGTGACTTATAAGGAGCCCTGATGGTACAGTGGTTATGAGTTGGTCTGCTAATCACAAGGTCAGCAGTTTGAAACCACCAACTGCTCCTAGGGAGAAAAGTGAGGTTTTTTCCTTATTACTCCCATAAAGAGTTACAGTCTCAGAAACCCACAGGGGCACTTCTATCCTGTCCTAGAAACTTACGATGAGTCGGAATCAAGTTGATGGCAAGGCTTTTTTGTTCATTTGTTTGAGTGTCTCACAAATCCCTTTCTCCCAGGCCCCTTGCACCCCAAGGCCTGAGGAATATTTTCTGCTTTCATGTTTATTGCTATCATCTTACTTCTCTAAGGCTCAATTTCCTAATCTGTAACATGAATATAATAATAATAATAATAATAATTAATAATAATAATAATAATAGTTCTCACAAAGAATTGATGGGGACAGTGAGTGAAATGATGAACATAAGGGGATTTGCATCATGCTGGGAAGTAGATGCTATCAAACTAACTGTGTTAGTCGGGGTTAACTAGAGAAACAAATTCAGAGACACTCATATGTGTATAAGAAATAGTCTTATATAAGGAGTAATTGTATATTAAGGAAACATATCAGCCCAGTCCCGATCAAGTCCATAAGTCTGATATTAGCTCCTATGTGCAATACCAGCCTGTAAATTTCCTCTTCAGACTCACACAACACATGCCATGATGTAGAATGCAGGAAGATCACCGGCCTGTGGGAGGAAAGTCTTGTGGATCCAATGGTGGTGGTAGAAGCATCTCAGCACTGGTGTGGGTCTCCATCTGGCTCCTCCAGCTTTGGCGATCCGGCTCCATTATCCTAGCTCCGTGTGACTGGTCAATAGAAATATCTCACAGGGAGAGAGAAAGCTGGTCTGGTCTCTAGTGAAATGCTTCTCTCCGTAGCTGCTCCAAATGAGGTCATCAAGCTGTAACCTGACCGACAGGCTAACTAACCTCCACCCCTTCACTCTTAATAGTCTCAAGTTGACACCAGATTATGTAACTACCACACCAACCCAATCAACTTCCATTGAGTCTATTTCACAGCGACCCTGCTAGACAGAGTGGAACTGCTCCCGAGGATTTCAGAGGCTGTGAATCTTGATGGGAACAGAAAGCCTCACCCTTTCTCCAGAGGAGGGACCGGTGGGTTCTACTGGCTGACCTTTGGGGTTAACAGTCCAACCCACAATCCATTGCATCACCAGGGCTCTTTGAAATAAAAATTAGCAACCGAGAACTATGAGCTATTACTAGAGGATGTTGGTCAGAGTTGAGGGATGCAGGCTGGTGCCTGACTGCTTGAGTCCAGAGAGGTTTAGTGACTGGTCTGCCTCCATAGCTAGTGAGGAACAGGCCCATGGCGAGTTCTCTAGCCAGGTCTGCCTCCATAGCTAGTGAGGAACAGGCCCATGGCGAGTTCTCTAGCCAGCCTACTCCTATTCGGAGTCCTTTGATCAGAGTGAGACATGGTTTGGAATGATGTGACTTCCTCCCCCTCCCAGAGAGCTGCTGCTTAGTAAGGGGCAAAATAGCGTAGCTACTTCAGAGAATGATGCTCATCTCCCTCCGAAGAGTGGCTCTGGCGTTGGCTTGAGCAGCTGCCTGGTCTACCCACAATGCAGTTGGGAAGATTGCCTCCAGGCAGAGCGGAAGCCAACAGGCCATCCAGGGTGGGGGTGCCCTCGGCGCCCCAGGGATCTCAGCATGGCTTTCTGTCAAGCCTCTGTTGGTGCCTCCTTCCCCTATAAAGCCATTCTGTACTGGGAGCATTCATCATGCCGTTAGGTAAGCATTGTGGCACATTTATGGCAGCTTTGAAGCTAATCTGTCACTAATGCCTGCTGGATTATCATGATTTCTAGCAGTCGTGATTCATTAACTCGAGGCCGACTAGTAATTCTATTAAACATCTTCCATCACGGTTTGCCCTAACACGTCCCCACTCTCTGTTCTATTGTGCGGCTGCAGTGGAGTGACTGGCAATCTGTGTGGTCTTCAAAAGGGAACCCCGGGGAAGATGGACAGGTCCCCTCCCTGTGCCCCTGCCCCAGAGAAACAGCCCAATGACACAGCCTTTTCCCTGTTCAAGTCCAAACCGCGTCCCTCCCCATTCCTGCTCACGCTGCCAATGAGCTGCCTGCTTTTCTTCTTTCAGTATTCACTTTGCTTTAGCATAGGCAGCAGTGAAGGTCCTGAGGACCCAATCCACCCCTCACCCCCCTACCCCCCCCTCATCACTGCCTCTGGGAGACCAGGCCAGGTGGAGGTGAAGCATAGAACTGGATCAGCAGATGAGTCTCCACGTGGGATAATTTCTGAGTGGCCCCAGGGGGGTAGAAGGACGGCTCATAAGTGGGCTCAGGGCCTGGAGAAGGAGAGAAATGAGAACACCATTAAAGAATGCCGGTCACCGCTCGCCATGCCCGTTCTTGCTCCAGGCAAACAGGACGGACAGCCAGGAGGCAGGCGGGCCGGGGGGAGGGAGTCATGGTGGCACTCCATTGACTGCCGGGCCTGCCAGCATTAATAAAAGTCCTCGGTGAGGTTTTTCAGAAAGACATGTTTCTCTGAGCCTGGCTGTTCTCTGTGAAAGGTCAGCTGGGGGGCACCGCTTGACGGATGGGCTGTGAGCAGCCACGGAAAAGAGAGCCGAAAACAAAACAAAAAATAAAATAAAAAAGAAAGCCGGGGGCTGGCGGGCGGGGGTGGTCGGAGGAAGCAGGAGGGCGGGGGGGGGGGGGGGGGGGGGGGGGACAGGAGAGCCCCCCCACCCCTGCCCCGTGCCAGGATTGGAGGGCGCGGCGTGCTGGTGATGGAAGCTCGTCCACATCCTGCCCGTCATTCGGCACCATCCATCACGCCCGCCGTGGATATCTCAGCAATTTGTAATCCCCTCCGCCCCTCGGCCCGGCCCAAGTGCGCACCCGCGCTGACCCTTCGCGCCCTGGCCCAGGCCTGGGCCGAGGCCCCACTTGATGGATGGCTTCTCCTCCCACCCGCCTCTCCCGCTCGCTCCTCGCTCGCTCGCTCGCAGCTGGGGAAACACAGGCAGGTAGTGGGGGTCAAACCAGGGGCAGCCACAGTGACCCAGTCACCGAGGCCAAGGGACCCTGCGTTCTCACCAGCGGCAGGTGATGTCAGGCCCACGGAAATAGGGCGGAGGGCAGCACCCAGGAGCGAGTGTCAACGCCACAAGGAGGGAAGGGGCGGGGGGCGGGGGGGGGGAGGTGTAGAAGAGCGCAAAGAAAAAGAAACAAGAAAACCTCTTCACATCCTAGGTCTTCCAAGTCGTCTAAAAATTCGATCCAACGGCGCGCTGTCTTCTGCGCTCAGCTACAACATTGTCTGCTCCGCTCCATCTGTGTTTTCTCACGCCTGTGTGCTTTAAGAACCGCCGAAATAAGAAACACTTTAAAAAATACGTCGATGTATATATATAGTGAGAGAGAGAGAGAGAGAGAGAGAGCGCGAGCGAGCGCAAACAGTACTCTGCAGCCTGTGTTTGTGGTTTTGCCCGTGTTTGTTGTCGGGCAAAGTGTGTAAAAAACAGAAATCTTCCCCAAGGGGAGTCAGCATTCTGCACACAGCAGCCGAGTCGTGATCAGGGTCAGAGTCCAGCGACGCCTCCCCTCCCTGGCTGGCCAGAGACTCGGGAAAGTTGCACCCTACTTCTCTATTTGTGGTTGAAACCAGTTCTTCCGAGGTAGGGTGGGGATTGTTTGCAACTGGGCAGGGTGGAAGCCTGGGCTTGGAGGCCCTGGAGATCTTTTCAGAAATGGTAAAGAATCATAACCCAGGTCCGCTGTGTTCAGGGGAGTGCATGTGCGTCGACGTCGTGGTTGGTAGTTACCTGCGTTTCTAGATACTCGCGTGTATGTAGACATCTGTATGCAAACATATTTGTGTTCGTGTGTGTATTCAGAGCCCTGATGGTGTGGTGGGTTAGGAATTAGGCTGCTAACTGAAAGGTTGGTGGTTTGACCCCCACCAGCCCTTTGGAGGGCAAAACAGGGCAGCAGCGGTTGGTTTATGTAAAGAAGCCTGATGGAGAAGTTCTCTACTGTCCTTCCCTTTACGGGGAAGGCCTTGGACTGCTCCCGGAAAGGTCAGTGGATGGAACTCACCAGCCACTCCCTAAGATGCAGGCGGGGCCCTCCTGCTCTGTACAGATGCACAGCCTGGGATGGGTCAGAAGGGATTCACTGACCAGGGTGGGGTTGCGTCTGGAGTCCAGGGCAGCAGACGGGGATGTGGGAGGGGGAGCCTCACCGAGCCCGGTGCCTGCCTTGTGGGTTCAAACAACCCTCGCAGGATGTTTTTTTTCTGCTGCACACAGAGTTGTCATGAGTGGTACCCTATTCACGGCACCTAACCATATGGACGCACAGGGTGTGTGTGAATACATGCGGTGCATGTGTATCTGTGTGTATCCCTGCAAGTGTGCAAGTAAACATGTACACATGTGTGCAATGTCACATGTGCATGCATATGCAGACGTGTGTATATGTATATGCATGTGTGTATGAACACAGGTATATGCATGCAGGCATAGGTATGCAGGTGCAGGTGCGTATGTGTTCATGCATGGGTGTATGTGAATATACATACATGTCAGGCCTGTGCCTGCCCCAGAGAGGGTCATTTGAGGATCCAGCTCAGCACTGGTGACTTGTCCTTCACCTGCACCCGGCAGCCTAGCATAGGACACATCAGACGACGACTTCCTCTTGGAGTGTCCCTAAGCTCAGTAGCATGGGCACGTGGGACTCTCCAAGCTCGGGGGCCCAAGAGTCCTTGAATTGTGAACAGCAAAGGAGGGTCCGGTCGGGAAGAGCACCTGTGGAGAGGTGGTGAGGTGTGGATGGGAGTACTGGGGCAGAAAGACTGGGGAGTGGAGGAAAGCAGAAATTGAAAAGCAGGGGAAGGTGCAAGGAAGCAAGGGGGAAAAGGCTGAGAGAAAGATCCAAGAGATGATCACGGGACAGGAGTCAGCAGGGACAGAGAGAGGGGAAAGAAATTTAATGAGGGCAACTTGAAGGCCAGCTTTAACCAACAGCTGGCGGGGTGCCTGGTTTGATCTCCTTGTGAGTCAGGCGATTTGATGAATCGAGGCCTGTGGAGGAGGATGGACACCTGGCCCTGCTGCCGCACTCTTTGATCTCCGGGATTTCTCAGGGCCTGTGGGAGGGGAGTTGTATGAATGTGTGCACTGCCAGGACCAGGGAAGGCCTCGCTGGGGGGCACCCCGAGCAGGAAACAGGAGCAGCAGAGGAAAGCTGCCCTCTGAGGAGCAGGAGCTGGGAGAGGGACTTGTCTGGGAATGGCAGGGAGAGATTCAAAAGGCCAAGGGCCTCCCCGGGGTTGAGGGAAGGTCCTGTGCGGGGTTTGAGAAGGAATGCGGCGGGGGGGAGGGGGGGGGCGCGGCACTGGAAGGGAACACTCACCACAGTTGGGGGCGGGGTATGACTTGGTGAGGAAGGGCTCCTCCTTTTTCTAAAAGGGACTAAAGATAGCTAGGTGATGGAGAAAAGAACCTTTGTGTACAAAATTGTGTTATGTTGCTTATGGCTACAGGGCTGACTAGTTTAATCAAGGAGCTCTCTCTCTCCTCTCTCTATAAGAGGGAGATGCTGTGTTTTCTGGAACAGGCTCCACTTTGTACATGTTGGATGGAAACAGATTTGAGAAAAGAAATCGACATATTGCCCCCACCCCTAAAAAAAAAAGAAGAAACTTTCAAGAAGGAAACAAGGAACTAAAACCCTAATGCCCTTAAAAAAGAAAACCAAAAGGAAAAAAATCATAAATTATGCCTTTGGAATAAATCCATTGATGTTCTGCCAAATTCAAATAATAGAGGAACTAGATAAAAAAACAAAACTTTGCAGGATTTAAAGTTGTTGGCTTCTCTGCCTCCTCTCTGAGACTCTTCCTAAGGCACTGCTTATACCGGGTTAATTTGTTCCCAAGTTTCTTACTTTTCTGCAAATTGGTGGTGAAGTTCTAAGCATTGTAGCCATATTGTAACTGAGTGTGGTCTGTTTCAAGTATGCCTTCCACTCAGAATCGGGGTATGATGTATAGCACCCCCCAAGACAGCTTGTTTTGGAAATACAGGGACAGGGCGGGGGGCGGTACTTCTGGGTGTAAACTCTTCAAAGTCAACTGGTACCTGACCTTCTTCAGCAGTTCTTTGGTGGTGTCAAACGTTAGCGGGCTCAGTCAGTCATTGAATAGCTTGGAGGTTCAAGGTCCCCACAGAGGTGCCTTGGAAAAAAGGCCTGGCCATCTGCTTCCAAAATCTGTCCCTGGAGAACCTTCTGGAGCACAGGTCTGCATAGACACACAGGCGGTTGCTTCCATGGCAATCGGAAACTGGTGTTCTTTTGGGTCAACCTACCTGTCTACTAGGAAGTTCCTGGCAGGGGCTAAAGGAAGTGCTGGGCTCTTAGCTAGAAGGTTAGTAGTTCAAACCTACCCACTCAGGGGCACCTTGGAAGACAACCTGCTACAGAAGGCCCCAGCCTTGAAAGCCCCATGGAACAGGTGTACTCTGACAACCATGGGATACCATGAGGTGGAATGCAATGATTTTCCCCGTTGCTACTGCTTCCAGACTCCCTACATCTTAAAAAGGGGCCATACCCGGGAATAAACACTTCTCCCAAGAATCCTGGTAATCCGTGGCTGTAGAGTAGACAGTTAGGGAAACCAGCACGGTGACTGGTAGCAAAGGGAATTTTGGAAGCAGAGGACGATGTTTTCTTGCAGGATAGGAGTACAGCTGAAGGACATCAATGGGTTTAGGAGACAACGATGGGGCAGGCCATCAAAGAGGCACTGGCCTTGCACCTGCAGGCCTGGGTCTCAGTCCCAGCTCCATGACCCTGTCAGTAACTGGGTGACCTTGGACTTGTCACTTAATATCCCCTGAGTTTTTGTTTCCTCATCTATAAAATGGAACAGAGAAATATACTTGCCTCCAGGCCTATTCGGAGGATTAAGTGCATTAGTGCATGTGAAAGCACCCTGTAAATGATGAAGCCTTCAATGAACAGCAGGCATTAGGGTTATTGCTTATATTTCAGAAGCCCAGGTCTCTTTAAACGCTCTTGTTGACAGCAGGGATGTTTTAATTTCAAACAGAGTTTGCTCAGGGAGGGCATCAGAAAGCGGGTTCCTTGCTCCCCCAGGGCACCTGCTCTCCTATAATTATTGTTTACCAAGAAGCACATTTTATTCATAAATGTCTCATTAAACGCAGCTGAAATTCTTCACCTGGCTGGAATTCTTCACCTGGCCGGCCTGCCTTTGCTGGATGGGACCGGGCAGGAGTTGCTGCAAGCTCCCTCCAGGTGGTGCATCTCTCAGTCTGTCAGCTGCTGCACCTGGCTTTCCCAGGAGGGTCCTGCCTTGTTTAACCCAGAGCCCCTTAGCTGGACCACAGCACATGTTCCCACATTTGCCCCTGTGTCCCCGCTGCCCACCCTTCCCTTTCCCATCCTGTCTGTTTTGTTCCCTCCACAGTCACCTTGCATTCCTGGAACCTGGTCTTCCCGGAGCTCTGTGGCTGCTCTCCCCTGCGAGTCAGGCAGTGTCCGACATGGGGATAGGGCTCCCATTAGGAGACTGAGTGGAGGGATGCCTACAACCCAGTCTCCGGGTTCAAATGCCAGCTCTGACTTGAGACTTGTGGGTGGTGGAGCATGCCACTTAACCAGTGGGGAGAGCATGTCTACCCTTCTCAGGCTCTGGGGAGGAGGACAAGGTTTCTAGAACTCCTCATCCGAGTCTGGCATGTCACATCATGTGCTGAATAAATGATTCCTCCAGTCTAGTTGTGTCTAACTGTCTACCCTCCCACTCCCAGGCCCCACCTGAAATTGTGACTTCATGGGTCAGAAGTGAAATCTCAGCATCAGGAGTTTTACAATGTCTCCCCAGGTGGTTTTAATACCCAGGGATAAGACATACGCACACTGGGACAGAGGGGATTCCAATTTAGAGCAGCCCCACAGCACAGAGTAGGACTCCCCCTTTGTGTTGCTGAGGCGATATGTCTTTAAAGGAGAAGAAAACTTCTCTTTCTCTCATGGAGAGGCTAGTGGGCTTGAACTGATGACTTGTGGTTAGCAGGCCAAATCATAACCCACTACACTGGCAGGGCTGTGGTATTCATATGAGTCAGGTGGGAGTCTTATTGAAAATGCAGGTTCTTAGTTATTAGGTGTGGGGCAGCTAGAGGTTCTGGATTTTTAACAAGCTTCCTTGTACTGTGAGGCAGGAACCACACTTTGAATGGCAATACTTGGTTCTTTTCTACGCAACATATCTTGGTGCTCTTGGCCATTGCCAAGACTGGGAGCCCCTGGAAAGCCTGGTAACCAGAGGAAGAGACCTGAAAAGTAACCATTAAAGTTCGCTTAAGGATATTCCTGCCCGCTTCCAATCCTGGCATTGAGCAGTCCTCCTCAACACACACACACACACACACACACACACACGCACGATTACCATATAAACATCACCAAACCAAACCAAACTCACTGCTATGGAATCAATTCTGACTCTTAGTGACCCTATAGGACAGACTAAAACTGGCCCCTTGAGTTTCTTAGATTGTGTGGCGGTCATGTATCCGTGATGTCAATTTCATGACTGGGATATAGGGGTGGAGTCTAGCTTGTTAATCTGGAGATAGCCAATGAGTAGCCAATGAGGCCTCTGTGTGGGCATGGCTTTCTCCTGAAAATTCTGTGACATCTCATGGTATTTCCCAATTGGAGAAGAGAGACTTGACTGAGACGAACGAACTGCTGACAAGACAAGATGACAGTATGCTGATGGATTCTGATTCCTGGAGAATGGAGGAGCTAGAGGAGAAGCCACATGGGCTTGCCCTGATGGAACCAGACCTCTGGGGCCACAGAAGCCACAGAAAGACCCTTGCCAGCGCTAAGATGTTTCTACTGCCAAAAGACACTGCTGATGAACCCTGAGCCCAGGAAATGAGGAGCCATGGGGAGAACCCTGCCAGTGCCGCGATGCCTCTACCCCAGCTGGATACACAAGACTCTGCACCCACTGGCCTGTGACTATGTGAGTTGCAAGGAGACTTTATAGACTGGTATTGGACATATGGGCTAATATTGGACTTATGACTTTGGACTGGACTGGGTTGGGATGCTTTCTCAATGTCCATTCCTCTTGTATATAAACCTTTCCCTTCTATCCATATGCATGCCTATGAATTTGTTTCTCTTGTCTGCCCAGACTAACACAGACTATAAATCTTCACGGGAATAGAAAGCCTTATCTTTGTCCTGCGGTGCTCCTGGTGCTTTGGCACTGCTGACCTCACAGTTCAACGTGCTTAGGCTTTCTCATTTGTTCTGTACAATCAATCAGATGAAGACAAAGCCTAGACCTCCAGTTGAAATGATTTGTAAGACTCAACTGAACAAGTCATGCGTCACCTGGACTTATAGTCAACTCTGATGTGGGTAGGATTGTGCACCCCCTCATTGCTCGTGGGTGTAATTCCATTTAGAAATATGGCTTTTCTTCAGTATTGGGTTTGTCTTAAGCCAGTCACCTTTGAGATACAAAAAGAGCAGATTAGGCCCAGAGAAGGCAGCGTTCAGAAAATGAGCAACAGAAGCTAAAAAGAATCGAGGGTCTCCCTCTAGGGTTGACAGAAAGTGTTTCCTCAGAGCTGGCTCCTTGACTCTGAACTGTTAACCTCTTAAACTGTGAGGAAAGGCATTTCTTTTTTCCTTTGAGATGAACTTGTCACTTTATTTCAATTTTATTTTTCTTCCTTCCTCTTTTTTTTTTTAAGGCACTCAAAACACTTTTTAGGATTGAGGTATAAGAAATCTGGAGGGATTTTTAATAAAATAAAACAAAACATACTACATGCATTTACACAGCCCATCTCAACTAATGAAACAAACAACAATGTCCTATTAAATCCTCCATATAGGTGAGGAAATTAACTTGTTTGTTAAAGTCAACCACTATAGCAGCATTAAAAATCTAAGACCCATCTTCAGACTGTCACCTACCCAAATGGAAGCTTCTTAGGTAAGGATAGCAAAAGCTACTTATGGTGCAAATGATCAGCTACTTACACTGGATTAGCAAACTGAGGATGCTTTGTTAGAAGGAGACAGACTGATCATGGGACATAGGACTTCTGATTAATTGGGAGAGGGGCTTTCAAATAGCACTCAACCTGTAAGAATCCCCTCTTCCTCTGCCCCCTTCAAATAAATCCACTGCTGTTGAGGCTGTGGGACTCAATTCTGACTCAGAGTGACTGTATGTAGGATTTCTGAGACTGTGAGTCTTTATTTGAATAGAGAACCTCATCTTCTCTCTCAGAGTGACTGGTGAGTTTGAACCACTAACCTTGCAGTTAGCAGCCCAAGACCTAATCCACAGTGCCACCAGGGTTTAGGATGCATATAAATGCCTACCTCACTCCCAGTACAGTAGCATAAGGTGTATGAGGACAGGCATTTTTTTGTTTGTCTTGTTTTAGTTTAAACTATTGTGAATTAGGGCACAGGTTACAGAGTAGGTCATCAGTTCTACGTTCAGCAATTCATATGCAATTTTGTTTCCATTTCCTTCGCTGGAGTCTCTTCAGTCTATTATTTACCCCACTTTCTTCCTGTGTTTTCTCTTTCCAGGTCTCCTTCTTTCCTAACCATTCTGAGCTTTATGCTAAAAGATGTATGCTAAAAGGGTTGGTTATACTAGAAATCCAGATCTTACAAGTGCTAACATTCCCCTTTTCAGGGACAGTGACATATTTAATGTGGCTCTCCTAACCTAAGTCTCTGTTAACTCCCACGGAATGACCATTTCCTACGTGGGTCTAGGACAGTGGTTCTCCATTTTCCTCATGCTGCCACCCTTTAATACAGTTCCTCATGTTGTGGTGACCCCCAATCATAAAATTATCTTTGTTGTTACTTCCTAACTGTAATTTTGCTACTCTTATGAATCAGGTGACCCCTGTGAAAGGGTTGTTTGACTCCCAAAGGGGTCGAGACCCACAGGTTGAGCACTGCTGGTCAACAATGATAGGACTCACCTGTGAGTAACTGAGACCTGGATAGCTAGTGACGGCTATCCTGTTGGGTATAAAATGAGCCCCCTGAGAAGCAGGTGAGGTGAGTCTCACTACTAGCAAGAGGCAGGGGCAGAGCACTCCTTCTGGACACCAAAGGTCCCTATGAACCTCCTTGATCCAAAAGACAGCTTTGACTGAGGAGTGGAAGAGAAGCAGCAGCAGCAGCTTCACACCATCATTTACCAGCACCACCAGGAGTCAGGGCATGAGTTACAGTGGTGAATTTCCCAGCCAGCAGAACAAGTAAAGTGGAGTAATTTGGGGAAGAAGGCCTGCTTATGGAGTGAGGTGCTTCAGGACACTCAACTGGAGGAGTTGGGCTTGCTGATCCACAGAACTGGAGCAGAGTGCCTTTGCAATAAGGCTGACCGAGGGAGATGTCTTGGTAAAGTGACCAGATTTTAACCTTGAGGTGGATGTGGGTGGGGTAACCTTGGGTGGGGGTAGGGGGGTATATTCCCTTCCCTTTTTCCTGCCGTTCCCTAGCTTGTCATGCATTCTTTCCAAAAATCGGGACTTAAAAAAAATGCCGCAGGACACGGGAAGAATTGTTTAAAATCGGGACTGTCCCTCCAAAAGCGGGACGTCTGGTCACTTTAGCTTGGGGCACTTAATTAGGGGAGCTAGGCTTGCAGACCCCAGGAGCTGGATCTGGATATATTTGGTTTGAGACATTTATTAGTCTTTGGCATTTATTAGTGACTCTGAGTGACCCTGAGAGAACCTTATTACACCCTGACTGATGAATGATATCTGGAACATTTCACACCTACCTTGTAAGCTGTTAGCTTCTTTTATAAACCCTTTAATCATGAATATTGTCTGTGCTTTCTGTGCTGATATTGCAATGAATAGTTGATCTTAGTAGGTAGAATGTTGGGTGTGATCGTTGCAGACCAGAAGGGCACTAAGCTTCACCATCTTTGGGATTTCATCCGTCTTTACCTGACCAGTCGGCGCGATCTTTTATAATTTTGTACTTTATTCCACATGTTTCTTTATAGTACTCACCCATGACCATTTAACGGGATCCCTTCCAGAGCAGTGGCTAGTGGTAGCTGGGCACTATCTAGTTCTTTTGGTCTCAGGGTCGTGGTGACTAAGTGGTCAGTGAGTCAGTTTTCTTTCTTCCATCTGTCCTTTGATTTTCTTCACTCTTCTCTCCTTAGGACAAAGGGAGACCAGTAATCACTCCTCAGATGACCGTTCATGAACTTCTATGACCCAAGTTGCTCCTCACCAAATAACGATGTACAACATTGTCTCTTGTGAATGGTCTCATGCTAACTGACCTAGTGAATGCTCCCGAGTTTCTGAGGACAGACACATTTGCTGAGGACACTGGCAGAGAGTGGGGTTTGGAGGGAGTAGAGAGTGATAGCACCATTTTTTGTGTGAATTTTTTCCAATTATAAGTAGAGTAGTGAGAATATATAAAGAGGGTCTAAACAGTTTGTGGACAAATAGAATAAAGAGATGATGAAAAATTTCCACAAACTTTTGGAAGCCCCATCAATAATCCATGGAGACTCTTTAAAGGCTAGACATCGAACAATTGAGAAGTCTATACAGCTAGACCATCAGCTAACTGACACAGCATGGGTCTGGGAGTCTGTTACTGAGCCCCCTTTGGGGCACATGCATCATCTGATCATCACTGGGCAAAGAATTAAAGAGAGGAGGGAGTGCTGATCTGTCAAAAGGGTTTCATTAGACACTCAAAGCAATACTTTTGTCTTGTGGTTCAGGGATGGTAGCTGACACCACAACCAGCATCATCCTGCTTGCATATGGCTTGTTCTGCTCTGGTGGGTTTGAGTGAGTTATTTTAGCCAATGGTGTTGTGTTTCTTTTTTCTTTCTCAACAAGGTGTCGTGTTTCTTTCTGGTTGTGTTTCTTTTGATGACCTTTGGAAGGTCAGATATCCTGGGGACCGATGTCTGGACAAGATGGACCCATCTAATCATCACTACTGGGATCTTGGAGCAATAAGTAGTCAGATGGGGAGAAAAAAAAAAACCCAACCAAACACTTTTTACTACAAGATGGTAGCACAGAGTCTATTCTTGCCACTTGTGTCCAGTGAACAGAAGATGAGTGCTGCACCAGCTTCTGTCAGCTCTCCTGCACACTCCAGCCAACAAGGAACCTGGGCCTTTCTGCAAGCAGAAACGCACATGTGCCATTCGGGAAATCTTGCTTTATTGCTCCTTTCCCCTCCTACAGGCTCCCTCCTCTGCCATCTCCTTTTTCCTTCATTGGAATCCTACTCCCAGATGTGACTCTCTATTTCCTTTGGCTGGGAATTTGCTGTTTTCCCATAACCCCGTCGAGTTGCCTATTAGAGAAACCAAAAAAAAAAAAAAAAAAAAAACCCAACCCCAAAAAACCCATGCCAACATTCTGGGAAGACATCTAATTAAGTTCTCAAAGAAGGAAGAGGAAAAACCCCCGTTGAAACAGAGAACTCCAACCTCATGAAAGAAAACAAACCCATTGCCATCAAGCTGATGCCAACCCTCACACTGCCCTGGAGGACTGAGGCGGATGGTCCCTGGGAGTCTCCGAATCTCAAAGAAAGCAGGCTGTCTCATCTTTCTCTCTCTGAGCATCTGGTGGGTTTGAACTGCTGACAACCTGATGCTACATAACAATCACATAAGAGAAAGTGCCCAGGATAAGCCCCGCAAACTAGTAACATGGTGTTCTGTTTCTTAATGTTCTCTGTTAAAAAAAAACACAACAACCCCACAACAACAACAAAAAAAACCCCAACCCAAAGCTGGCCCTGGGTTTAAAATAGGCCTCTGTTAAAAGCAACTATTTAAGGAGTATGGGGGTCTGAGAAATGCAAAACAAAGTGTTGTTGATTAAAAACACATGGTTTGTTCTCGAGACACGAGTAGCCAGCAAAATCAAATGTGACAGTGTTTTGGCTTTTTCTATCCCACAAGACATGATGGTGATTTATTAGAGTGATGTCAGCTGTGGTTAAAAAAAAAGTTCACTGTGTTGTCTTAATAAAAAGAGGCTTTACCTTAGAGCTGTCAGACTGCCTCTCCCCCTCTTTCCTCTGACGGGAGGCAGTGGCTGCTGGGCTCTCAGCCCTTCTGGTGGGGGTTTCTCCCTTTGGGTCAAACTTTTGCCTTTTGGGGAGTTCATGAGGTCATAAGCCCCCCCCATCATTATTTAAAAATACACAAAGATAGCATTTTTGGGAGGTGCATGTGTGAAAATATGCAAGATAAACCATATAGCACTACAATTTCTATGTGTACAATTCCGTGGCACTGGTTCCATGCTCTTAGGTTGTGCCACCTGTCTGGACAAACCTTTCCAAATGATTCCACTATCATTAATACAAACTCACTGCCGCGCTCCCCCACCCCCAAAATCTGGGCTTTCTGAGTTGCTTTGTCAATTTGATCATAGATGGACAGTTCTTTAAGAGCATAATGCTTACTAGAGGAGTTTTTGTTTCTAATTAAGCTAAACTTCAAAGAATCCACAAAGTGGTTACATGTTGGTCTGCTAACCATAAGGTCAGCAGCTTGAAACTACCAGCCACCCCATGGGAGGAGGCTGGAGATTTCTACGTCTCAGCAGTCCCCAGGCCAATTCTACTCTGTCCTGCAGGGTTTCTCTGAGTTGACGTCACTTCATGACAGGGAGGGTCTTTCTTTGGGTATTGTGCTGGTCCAGGTTGACTAGAGGAACAAATCCAGAGGCACTCATATATATGTAAGAGAGAACTTTATATCAAGAAGCCATGATGCATCAGTAAACCATCCAGTCTAATTCAAATCAAGTCCATACGTTCAATAATAGTCCATAAGCCTGATATTAGTCTGATGAATCCTCCTGCAGCACATACAATGGTGCCGACTGCAGGGAGATCACAGGTCAGTGGGTGGAAAGTCTGGTGGATCCAATGGCAGTGGATACATTTCCAGGGTTCTGGCTGCCGTCAACATAGCTCTATCTGGCTTGTCAACAGGAAGGTGAAGCAGAGAGCGTGTCCTGCCTCCAGGGAGGAAGAGAGGAAACTCCCAGGGTTCTTAAGAGAAGGCCACACCCACAAGGAGGCATTCATCAAGCTGTGTGACCTGATTGACAGGCTAGACTCCACCCCCATAGCCTGTTTATCAAGTTGACATGTGGTTATGTAACTACCACAGGTATTTGGGCTCAAGGTTTAAGAATCTCTTCTGGGTAGTAGTTTCAGCAGGGTAAGGGTTGTCTGGCCCTGCGGGTTTCAGAAAGCCTGGATTCTATGGGAATTTGGAATTTGCTTTTGAAGAATTCTTGATCTAAAGTGCATAATGGTAGCCAGGCACCACTCAGTTCAGTTCACATTTGAATGCTTCCTGATTGGGGTGCAGAATGGCTCTCCAGGGGTGTTGCACCCACCCTTGCTTTGTTAAGCCCATGGGAAAGTGAAAGGGCTCCCGTTAGACAGAGACTTGAGTTAGCTGGGTGGTGGAGTTCTTTGATTGGAGGAAGCCCATGGTAGAAGAAGAGACTCTAGCGCATGAAGAAAGCAACTTTAAGACTTTCTGAGTGCAAGACCTTGCTATTGTGTCTCTTTCTCCCACACGCAGGACTATGGTGACAATGGAAGCTGAAATTCCAGTGGATACCCCATTTGAATCTGTCCCATAGGCCTGCCCAGAAAGCAAGACAATGGCATTCTTTTCTTAAAGGAATAAAATGGATTGTTTCCTTAACGACAGGAAAAACACATAAATCATTGTAGAGAATCCAGCAAACAGAACAGCACAAAGATGAAAAGTAAAGCATCCAGGATCCAAGATAACTGCTGTTAACACATTGGAGTATTTCCTTCTATTCCTTTTTCTTTAAGTAGTAGCTGGAGGCTGTATCTACTATCTGTGCTTAAGATCTATCTTTTTAGTTTAATTATATGTTTTCAGACCCTCTCTGACTTTAGGGTTGCTTTACATTCATTCTCATCATTTTCTCCGAGCATGCAAGGTTGTTTTCTTTCTTTTCTGCTCCTCAGGATCTTACATTTTCCAGTCGATGGTAAGGCAAGGGCACTCACTATTTGGACAGCTGTCCTACTTTTGTGCAAGTCATTGTCCTCACGCCTCACCCCAGACCTTTACAATAAACTGCTTCTCCTCTTGCCAGCCCTTCTCTCTGGCTGGGGAGATCTTTTAAAGCCACACGTCGCGCCTGATCGTGTCCTTCTGTACGTACGGAAGATCATCGACTGCTTATGTATGACCTTGTTTCTAGGATAAGACATCGGAAACACTGAACATGTCCCTTGGTCCCACGTGCTCACCAGTTCTAGCCATGTACACTTGCTTTCCGTTCTTGGCTCAATTCCATCACTCTCCTGCCTCAGTCCCTCATGGAGGCTGCTCGGGCCTCACTTGACTCTTCACTAGTTCCCAGGAACTCAGACTTGACTCTCTGGTCACACATCACTCCCTGCATTGTGTCTTCCTAAAGATGTGTGTCAGGTCGGCTGGTCCATCATTCTCAGTGGTTTGGCAGTTATGGCATGATGTGGTCACTTCCCATTTTGTGATCCAGTGTATTGTACTCACTTTCATGATGCGATTTGCTTTGAATGCCAATCAGTTAATTGGGAGTTTCCCTGGGGTAGGTCCCACATCACTTAAAAAGAAAAAGTTTTATTGGCATATAGTCCACATATCATAGAATTCAATGGTTCAATCTAATAAAAAAGTTGTACAATCATAACCACAATACATTTCAGAACATTTTCTTCTTTCTTGTTCTCTCTGGTATTAGCACCCCACTTCCCCCTAACCTCCTCTGCCATAGCCCCAAGAAACCATCAGTCCAGTTTTGACTCTCTCTCTCTCTCTCTCTCTCTCTCTCTATATATATATATATATATATATATATTAGGCATCACTGCCCTCAGGTGGTGGGAGTAGGAGGCCCAGCCTTTGCTCCTGGGAGCCGGAATTGAACCTCCATCCCAGTGGGCCACAGTCCCGCGCACAACCACTACACCACCGGGGCTCAGCCCTTTGACTCTATATTTACTTATTCTGGATTTTATATACAGAATTACATCCTCCCACCCCCCCAAAAAAGCTAATTAAAAACAAAGTAAGACAGAGAAAAACCTCAATCAAAAAGTAATTAGACCATATTAAATACTGGAACACATTTTAAATGAGTCCAAAGGGAGACCAACGGATACACCACTGCTTATCTTACAGGAGAAACAGAAAGACTCCAGCTGAGGAGAGACTTACCACCACCGAGAAAGAATGGGGAATAGAGTTCATCCTTTGGACCCACGGGCCCTATTCTCAGAATCCCCCAGACTCTGGGCAAAATGGATGCCAAGACACTCGGAGCTCTCCAAGAAATGCCAGATCTACAGTTATTGAAAGGCGACAATGACCTTCCACTAGAGCTGATCCAGAAAACTGCCTTCTCTCAGAGCCATCATTTTGAATTTAGCCTACTCCCTGCTGGCTAAAGCTGTCCCCTTGGAGTTTGTCTGGTATAGCAGCCCTTGATAGCAAAGTCACTTCCTCAGGGTCCCTTTCCAACCTTCACATGGTGATCAGACATCCCTCTCCGTTCACCAGGAGCGTTCAATGGCTGAGTCCTTTCCTTGCACAACCCTTATTACAGCTCGTAATGATAAATTCATTTGTTTGGTTATTGGTGTCATAGCTGCCTCTGATAGACTCCAGTGTTCCATGAGGCAGGGTCAAGTCTGTTGGGCTGAAGACTACATCCTCTCCTATTGTCACCCCCAGATGCCTCTCACTGTCTGATGGTACCTGTGTTATACAGCAGTCATGCTTGTTGATCAAATGAATGCATCTAGGCTTCACTTGGCACAAATATAAGAGTAAAAAGTCACAAAGTGGTGGCACATTGGATTTCAAAGTCTAGGTAGATAGCATGGCTTTCTACAGGCCCTTGGCTTGAGCAGCTTTGATTTTTGCAGTGTTTCTGAGCACAGTCAAGGTCCACTGGATAGCAATGTATAAAGCCTGAGATTAGATGATGTATTTTAAGATCCCGGTAGATCGGGTAGTTTTGGGGGTTGGCAAAACATTGGTTTGATTTTTTTTAGGTAAATATCATCACCTCTGTGGTCATGAACAAGCCTCAGTGGAATTTCTGGGCTGAGATAGACTAGGAAGAAAGGCCTGGTGAACTGCTTAGGAGAATCAACCAACGAAGCTGTCCACCACTTTTTCATCTACCATGTAAATCGTACCAGTGCAATGTGCCATTGGTGATGGGATGGTGCAGGACTGGGCAGTTGTACCTCCCACTGCACATGGCATTGCCATGAGCTGAGGCTCACTTGATGACCCCTGACAACCTCAGCTATACCTTCCTGTGGTTTTGCCTTTCTCTACTTCTCTCGCTTTGTGGGGGAAGCTCATTCTAGAGCATTTCTGACTGCCAGCTCTGTGGAACAGAACACAGCCTCAGAAGCTGCCTGGTAGTCAGCTCTGGCTCTCGGATAGCCTCTGCCTGAGTTAAAGATTCGGCTTCCTTTGAACACCTCTACCTTTTGATTGCCTTCTGTTCTCTGGAGAAACATCAAGTCCTTTCAATGGACACTTAATGGAACACTGGCTTTGACCCACGGAGAGTGCCAGGCTCCGAATAAGTCACACTGGAGTTCAGGTTGGGGAATCTGGATTGCTGTCACAATGTCCTCTCACATAATTATCATCTTCTGTCACGGTGACCTGATGTTTGTGGTAGCCGGCCCATCTGACAGTTGAGGGAGTGAAGGCTCCGAGCCTTCATGAGAAGACTTGCCTGGAGTCCCTTTGTTGGCACGCAGGAGAGTAACAGCTTAGCTTCAAGTCTTTTGGCTCCAAGGCAGCATTCTTCTTGACGACACAAAGCTGAAGCTGTGAATGTACTGCCGCAGGCAGCCACTAGGCACATTTGAGGAGCAACTGAAGGTGCGGGTGCGTAAGTGTTGCACAAACCTCACCGACGCTCCTCCGGAGGAAAGAAGAGCTTGTCTGGTTCCAGAAAGATCTACCGTCTCAGAAGTCCTAGAGAGGGCTGCTATGAATCGGAATGAGCCCAATGGCATTGGGTTTGGTTTGTTTGCCATTGTTCCCCTTGTGGGAGCTCAGGTGCTGCTGTCAGCTAAGCATTGGACTGCCATTGGCAAGGCTGGTGGTCCAAAGCCATAAGCTGCTCCTCAGGGGACATGGGGTTGCCTGTTCCCTTAAAAATGGACAAGGGGCTGAGCCCTGGTAGTTTGGGGGACTGCAGCCCATAAGGTTGACAGTTCAAATCCAGCAGCAGCTTTCCAGGAACAAGGCTGGACTTGCTACTCCTACCAGGGCAGTGATGCCACAAAAAACAACAACAAAAAAATAAATAAAAATGGACCAGGTTGAATTATATCCCACTCCCCGGTCCCTAAACATATATGGATTGTGAATCCTAATTCTGACCTCGGTGCTCAAGGCCATAATCCCATTTGGGAATGGCTGTCTTTGTTACGTTCATGAAGCAGGATTCGTGTCGGATGGATCTGGAGTCTATTTCTTGAGGTAGAGATGGGAGTAAACAAATGAACAGAACATGGAAAGGGTAAGATCGATGCACCGACACATGGAGCTCTCCCAGGATCTGGGGAGACAAGCCCTTTTCCCAGAAAGAGAGGCTTCCCTTAGATCCTTCACTCTTGTCTTTGGACGTCTCGTCTCCCCCACAATGAGAAAGCACATTTCTGTGAGAGCAGCACCGGCTAAGTAAGACACCTGGCATTTGACTGAAGGGTTCACATGACAAGAATCTCACAGCCATCTGAGAAGTTACAGTACATCCGCAGACAGATCTATTAGACTGGGGGCTCAACATACAATGGGGGTAGGGTGTGGGGTGGGGGAGAAGCACCTCAGTCTCTTTGCAGTTTCCCCATACTGGTTTGATAGCCGGGCAGCAGCAGCTCACTGCCTCTCCCAGGTGGCAGGCTGGTGCCCGTTAAGTGTGGAGGGAGTCCCCAGTGGAGCCCAGTCCTGGTCGGGGCATGTCTGAGCAGGCCTGGAGATTGGCCAGGTGGGCTTATTAGAAGCCAATTTGCATCAGAGGCTGGGCCGCCTCCTGGGAGGGAGTTCATCTTGAAGGAAGAAGAAACTGGCACAACAGCTGACCCGGTAAGGAAGCTGTGGTTGCAACAGAGCAGGGACTCGGCACACGGCACGGTGCTCGGCTCCCCTCTCTCGGTGTCTCCCCACAGTTCAGCTGATGTTTGACCTCTTGAGGAAGCCCACAGAGTGATCCAAATGGAAAGATATGTTGACGTTGACACGTGGTGGTCACTGGGGAATCAGTCGGGCACCAGTCTTGAGGGTAATGCATCATGGAGCAGTACTGTGCGCACCTTCTCCACCAACCCCCCCCGCCAGCCTAGTACTGCTCACCAAGGAACAGAGCCCAGGACCCAGCAAGAGGGTCTGGAACAAAGCAACCAGTGACCAGAAGTTGACTGTGCACATCTGTGGGCACACGTCAGATAAATCCTAGCGGTGCCCAGGGAAATAGGAGGCACTTTGCCGTGGCTGATGCCCTGACTGAACCAGTAGGGACTGGGCTGTGATTCTCTATGCTGTGGTGTTTAAAACGGCTAACAGTCTAGAGGTCATCAGAGGCCCACGGTCTCCTCTCTTCCTGATTGAAACCCCCAGTATCTTCCATGACTTCCCAGAAGCCACAGTTCTCAGGCCTCTCACTCTCCTGTTGCCTCTCGCTTGGAAGCCCTCCAGGCGGCGAGAGTCAAAGCTATTTGCTATAAGGATTTAAGAAATCCTAGAATTAATCCGGCCTACCATTCTTTTGTAGCCGAGATGAAACAAAGGCTCACAGGGGCATGAAGTGACTTGCCTCCACATCATAGGCCCAGGTAGGAAGTGGATCAAGTCGCGCGGCCTTGCTGCCCCCTTTATTGCCTGCAGTTGGTGCCTCCATGGTTGAGTTGGTGTCTGAGGCAGGGACTCGGAATGTGTGGGACCCATGCACTGATCCACACAGCCAGGCGGGCTTGAGTTTAGGTCAGGCCTACAATCATCAGAAAGAAGCACTGGGGGCACAATCATTAAACACTCAGCTGCTAACCCAAAACTGGGTGAGAATAACCCACTGAGACTTTCTGCAGGGGAAAGACCTGGTGATCAGATCCTGTGAGCTTATAGACTTGGAAAACTGCAGGGGGCTGGTCTATCCTGTCCCATGGGGTCCTGGTGAGTTGAATGAACTCCGTGGCACCTAACAACCGCAAGAGTTGTAAGAAGGGCCCTGGTTTGTGCTCGACTGCTAACCTATTGCCTGGCACCTCAAACCCACCCAGCTGTAGTGTGGAAGAAAGGCTGGGTGACTTGTTTCAGCTCCGATGACAACCAGGCCACTCGTTACCTTCCATCAGACAGGGGGGCCACCTGCAGTTGGAATCAATTCAAGGGCAAGGAGGCTTTCAGTCTCTAAAGGGAAGCAGACACAGATTTCCCCTCATGTGTTACATTTGAGTATAGCAGCCCTGCTACTGAAGTGGTTACACATCAGACTGAAACCTCAAGGTCAGCAGTTCAAAGCCACCAACTGCTCCTTGGGAAAAAGATGAAGCTTTTTTTTTTTTTTTTGGGCATCACTGCTCTCCGGCGGTGGGAGTAGGAGGCCCAGCCCCACTGCTGGAATCGAACCTCCATCCCAGTGGGCCGCAGTCCCGCGCACAACCACTACGCCACCGGGGCTCAGCCCAAGATGAAGCTTTCTACTCCCATGAAGCATTACAGTCTTGGTCTTTTAGATTAGCTAAGGGTCCCTTTGGACTGCTTTTCCAAAGTATTTCCCTTCAATAAACGCACTCCTTCTGTTCATTTTTTTAAAAGGAGTTGTAGTCTTGGAAACTCACAGGGGCAGTTCTACCCTGTCCTAAAGAATCGGCATTGACTTGATGGCAGAGAGTTTTTTTGGT
>PVJH01024740.1:0-32633 GCA_004026705.1 Nesogale talazaci | reverse complement strand
CCACCATAAAAGAAGATCACTTACCTGTGCGATCATGAGGTGCTGAAACAATCAGGTATCAAAGAACAAAAATCAAAATCAATGGACCAATTGACCCCTGATATCGCTGATGACAAATGGATACAAAGGCAAAAAAAGTAGAAGAAACGATGATACCCAGCTAACAAATGATTGAATACCTGGATTCTCAAAGACTTGAAGATAATCGAGTCACCATTCAGTGCAGAAACAGCAAAGTCCACATGCAGGAAGCACACCAGCATGCGTGATCAAGAGGTGCTGAAGGGAGCAGATATCGTGCACCAAAGAACAAGAATCACATCATTACAAAGGAGGGGGAGAGCAGGGTGGGAACCTAAGGCCCACTGGTGGTAATTGGTCACCCCTTTACAGAGGAGTCACGAGGAGGAGACAGACCAGTCGGGGGGCAGCCAAGCAGTGATGATGCATACAAGTTTCCTCTAGTTCCTGATGCCTTCCTCCCCGTCCCCCAACCATCATGGTTCCAACTCTACCTTGCAAATCCAGATGGACTGGAGAAGCCACACTGGCATAGAGGGGAGCTGGAGATATGGGGAGACCAGGATGGATGGGCTCCTTCAGGCCAATGGTTAGATTGGAGATACTGGAAAGGTGGAGAGAGGGTGTGTGTGTAGAGAGACGGAACCAACAGCAAGGATATATACACAAGCTCCTATTTGAAGGACGGGCATCAAAGGAGTGGGTTGGGGGAGAGGCCGGGCAGTGTACATATGACAAAACAATAATAATGTATAAGGTATTGAGAGTTGGAGGGGAGGAGAAACCAGGGGAAGAGGGGAAGGAATGGAAAAGCTGATAATAGGGACTTAAGAGAAAAGGTAGATGATTGGAGAACAATAAAAGAAGTGGACATGTGAGGGTGCTTGATGAGTATGCTTATTTATATATTGTGAAAAATGATGTATGAGCCCCAATAAAGTGATTGAAAAAAAATTCCTCCCTACTTCCACCAGGGGGCAGTGATGCCCACCAAAACAAACAAGAAAATTCTTTATGACCTCCCTACTAATGAAAACCTTTTGTACTCCAGCCCAGAATCCAGGATAAAGTGTAGGTATCTTCTCTTACAATGCCCTTAGATCATTCAACACACTACCGGGGGTGGTGGTGCCCATTTTGGGAAACTGTGATTTATAGTGCCAGAACAAGTCCTACCACATTAATTCATATCTAAATAAAGCATTGGAATAGTGAGTTTATAGTAGTCTGACAACTGCTAGTTCTATCCCTTAGTATAGGTGTCTTCTTTCACACCATATACATTTGGCCTTAAGTCCAAGCACTACAGGTGAGTTTGAGGCAAAGCCCAATTCACTTTGTGGGCTTTTCATGTTGTGTCCTGGTGCAGTCCCTGAAGGATGTGGTGTGCCTCGAACACATGGGATCTAAATTGCCATTTGTTTATAGCTTGGCTGAATAGAAACTGGGTGTAATGCACCTGATGAGGAACATAGTACTAGGCATATTCTCCTCTTGGGTTTCATATAAATTTTGCAAGTACATCTTCTCATTGGGATATTGGTCCTTTCCATTTTTCTACTAACAGAAATGCACTGGGCTTCTCTGAGACATGTATACTCCCCTCCTCACTTCTTGTTTTGAACTTCCCATCATGCTTATCACTCTGGTAAGTGTGTCTGTTGGTTTTAATGACCTTAGCATAGTTTTGTGGAGCAAAAAGAGGAGACCTTTTTTATGAGATAAATTGACACATAACTACAACAATGAAATTAAACATACCTACTATTGTGAGGATGGCACAGAACTGGGCAATGTCTCATTTTTTATATATGTGGAGGCTGTAAGAACAGACTTGAACACAGCTAACAATGACAACATATGGCTTTGACAAACAGAAGCAATGCTTAACATGCTGTCGATGTTTTCATCTACAAAACTCAATAGAATTTTAGGGGTAATAATATAGAAACAATATACAAATAAATTTCCAAGGTGAACAATGCTTGAATCAATTATCTGTTTAATATTAAAAGGGATAGATATAAGATGGGAAAAACTTCCAGTAAGAGGGTTAACTAGGCTGAGACACTACACAAACCTTGTAACAAAGATCTCAAGAACAACTGAAACAAAGATGGTAATACTAGGAGCCTGAGCTTTGAAGGAAAAGATAGTAAAAGCAGATTACATATCAAATAGAAGAAGATGGCAGCCAGAGAAAAAACAGATGAGTGAGTTGTTGGCCAGTCTTACAGGACCTGACAATTTTGTACTTTTACAAGTAATATTCCATTCAGACAATGGCCTGATAACTGGTGGCTTACAACTAGAAAGATGAGTCTTTATTTGTTCCCTATACTTTCCTGATGACAAGAAATATAGTCAGCCTCCACCCTCACCTACTCAGTGTCAGTGATATCCATGACACTGCATGAGTCTTGTTTGTATGAGACTAGAGCTATGGGCTTGTGAATTAGACCCTGGGTTCTCCTCTTCAACATGCAGAGGTACATGAACTTCCCCAATCTTGTCCCAAGAAATGGGAAACAGCAACCAAACTTGCGTGGCCTCAAATCATTTGTACCTAAAATTATAAATAGATTTGGCTTTCTGCCTAGGCCAGAAGAACCTTTCTGGATAAACCTGGCTCCTTAATGTTGGGGACAACACAACCTACCAAGTCATACACAGGGTTGAGTCAACGAGGCAACTGACAACAGGGTTAAGAGGAGTAGAGTAGTCCAAGTCACTCCAATCCCACTCACCAAATCTAATCTCCTTTTGATGAGCTACAGCTTGGCACAACACAACCCCCTATCCCAGGACAATCCCTTGACCCCCCCAAATACAAGACCTTAAAAGCCATAGTCATGCTTGGCTTTTGTTTTACTTTTTAAACTTCCCTCAAATGTAGCCACCACACACCATGGTCATCAACAAAGTCCATGGTCATCAACAAAGTATTAGCATAAAAAGCAAGGAGAAACTGCAGCAGGTTTACTAAACGAATGAGCAAAGCTGAAATAAACATGCATTAAGAGCTCTCCTGCATCCTACGCTAGTGTTCTTTTTCTATCGTTATTCTTAAATCTGTCATCTCTTGCCCTTTCCTTTAATTTTTCTTATTTTAAATATAAATATCTACAGTTATACTTCATAACACTATTAACCTATCTTTTAGTTTCACCTTTTTTCTCCTCAAACCTTTTCTTTCCTTTTCATCCTCATAAAACCAAAAGATAACACTATTCTTACAATCTTTTTTCTTTTAAATACTGTTACCTATTCCTCCATCATTGCAAATCAGGCATTTTGGTGCCTAATCTCCCTTCCTTCAACCTACCAAATAACACTATCTGACCCCTCCATTTTTTAACCTATTTCTCCTTTTTAACCTATTTCTCCATTTTTTAACCTATTTCTCCTATCTCTTCCTACCCTAATATTTTCTGATTGTGCCCCTAACACCTAATCTAACAGAGGCCCCCAGCTACTTAATGCAAATTGTCCATCATGCTTGCACCACCTTATAGGGTTAGCCCCTCCCACATAACACCACCTACCTAACACCCATTATAACAACTCCAAGATGTGAAGGAAACAACAGAAGATATCTGTACAAACAGAAAATAAGAGGAAACAGAAAAAAAGCCAAACCAGACCAAATACCAACCAGAAAAATATAATGCCTGCAATTTAACAGGCTATGATTTTACCAGAAAAAGAATTTAAAAGAATGATGATAACAGTTGAAGAAAGTGTCAGAGGAAAGGTGAAACAATAGAAAATCTAGTAACCTCACTAGAGAAACTTCAAACAGAAACACAAAAACCAAACACTACAATGGAATAACTAAACAACACTGCAAAGGAACAGCATGGCGTTATAAAGGAACAGAGAAACAATATTGAAGAGATGGAAACCCAAATTAGTGAGCCCAAAGACAAACTTATAGAGTCCAATTTAAAAGAAAAAATAATCTAAAGGCAGAACAGATTGAGAAAAGCTCGAGAACAATGTGGGACACAAGAGGAACAACATGTCTTACAGAGATTCAAGAAGAGGAAGAAGAAAGATCCACACTCAGAATAATCCAAGAGCTCTTGCAAGAGAACTTTCCTCAACGTATAAAGGAGTTAAAGATAATTATTAAAGAAGCCAAAAGATCAGGTGAGATCCCAAAGGAAAACTCCCCGGCATATTGTAGTCAAGAAGTCTAACATCAATGACAAGGAAAAATATTCTAAGAGTAGCCATAGAAAAGAGATTGATTACATTAAAAAGGGTCAGCAATTACAATCACCTCAGATTTCTTAGCAAAACCTATGCAGGCAAGAGGATAGTGGAATGATGTATACAGAGTATTTGAGGAAAATGATTGTCAACTTATAATCCTGTGTCCAGCAAGATTATCAATCAAATACAATGGAGAGGTGAAAGTATTCCAAGATAAAGAGAAACTAAAAGAATCCACAGAAACAGTACCACCCCTAGAAGAGATACTCAATTAAATAGGCTGAAAAACCAACAGTAACAACACACAAACCTGACACAAATACATAAGACAAAAGCCCAACAAACAGAGCAACACCCAAAGCAAGGTAATAACACAGGACGATAAAAGAAACTATACACAATATACATACAAGCACACAGCACACTTACATGTAAAACAAAAGGACAGTAACACATGCAAATCAGTAATTTTAGTGAACATTAATAGACTAACATACCTGTAGATAGAGAGAAGCAGAATGGATAAGAAAACAAAATGCATCAATATGCTGCCGACAAGAAACACACCTCACAAAGACACAAACAGATTAAAAATCAGAGGCTGGATAAAAGCATACCAATCAAACAGTAATCGAAGGAAAGCAAGGGTAGCAATATTAGTCTTAGTGAAAATAGACTTCAAGGCAAACAATGGAATGAGAGATAGGAACAGGCACTACACAATGATAAAGGGAACAATAAGCTCAGGAACCCATGACTATAATAAAAATATGTGAAAGACCGTTGAAATGCATCAGTTCCTGACAGCACTGAAAAAGGACTTAGATACATAGAAAATAATACCAGGAGGCTTTAATACACCACTCTCAAGGAAAGGCAATGTTGAGAAAAAGCTCAACAAACACTTGATAAAAGCTCGATAACACAATCATTAAAAATGACCTTCTGACATGCACAGAATGCTTCATCCCAAAAGCAAAAAACAGTAGTATACCTTCATTGCCAATGCACATGGAACATTCTCAAGAATAGACCACATACTAGAACAGAAATCATCCCTCAACAAATTAAGAAAAATTGAGATCTTCCAGTAAGTCTTCGGGGACCATGAAGTGATAAAATTAGAAACCAACAATAAGATGAGCAGTAACATAAAGGCAAACACATGGAGATTGAACAACATAATAACCCCAAATGACTGTGTAATAAAGCAAATAAAGGAGGAAAAAATTAAATTTCTTGAGGCTAATGAGAATGATAACACAATATATCAAAACCTTTGGGACCCAGTGAAAACAGTATTCAGAGGCCAATTGGTAGCCATTGAGAAGAAATCTAGTATCAACCCAGACACAGTGGTTCTCAACCCTCTTACTGCTGCAATATTTTAATACAGTTCCTCATCTTGTGGTGACCCCAACCATAAAATTATTTTTGTTGTTATTTCATAACTGTCATTTTGCTTCTGTTATGAATCATAATGTAAATGTCTGATATGCAGAATGCATTTTCATTGTAGCAAATTGAACACAAAGCATAGTGAATAATCACAAAAACAATATTTTACATATTGTGAAATACTTATTTCTAATAGCAAACAAATGAAAATTTGTCTTGAGGCATGGTATAGCATTAGTAACAGTCTTCACACTGTGTGTATCTGCATGTGGGCAGACCTGCCTGGAGGCGGATAGAGGAGCAGTGTCCCAGTCCTTAAGACCATTGGAAATATGTGTCTTCTGATGGTCTTAGGCAACTCCTGTGAAAGGGTTGTTTGACCCTCAAAGGGATTGTGACCCATAGGGTTGAGCACCACTGCCTTAACGTAACACTTCCAACAACTAGAACAAGGACAATGACACAATCACAAGGATCAAAGCAGAAATGAAAGTCATGGAAAACCATGGGAAAAAAAGACAAGAAGTTGGTTCTTTGAAAAGGTTAGCAAAATAGACCACGGACATCTTTAAAAAGAAAAAATAAGAAAAGGTGCAAATACCCAGAATTGGAAATTAAGATGGTGACATTACAACAGACTCAAATGAAATAAAAAGAATAATAACATACTATAATATTACAAAATGTACTCAAACAAATTCGACTATCTGGAAGAAATGAATAGAAGCACATCACCTACTCTGGTAGTTACATAATTTCATGTCAACTTGGTAGAGTGAAGGGGTGTAGTCTAGGCTGTCAGTCAAGTCACAACCAGCTTGATGCTTCCTTGTGGTTATGGCCTTTTCATTAGGATTCTGGGACTTCCTCTCATCTTCCTTGGAGGTGAGACACTCTCTCAGTTTTACATTCCTTTTGACCAGCCAAATGGAGCCAAGCTGATAGCAGCCAGATTCCTGAATATGTGTCCACTGCCATTGGACACACAGGACTTTCCAGCCACTGGCCTACGATCTTCCTGCATTCAGCATCTCTGCATGTGCTGCATGAGACTGAAGAGGAATTAATAAGGTAATATTGGTCTTATGAGCTAATATTGTATTTATGGACTTGATCTGGACAGGGATGGGAGGTTTTACTGATGCATAGTTAATTCTTAATATAAAGTTCTCTGTTACACATCAATGAGTATCAATGAATTTCTTTCCTTAGTCAACTCTGTTTACTCAAATTAATGCAGACAGATATTGTAAAACTCAACAGACCCATACCAAAAGAAGAAATAGAGCATGTCATTAAGAAACTGCCTACCAAAATGGACCCATGGTAAGACAGTTTCACAGGGGAATTCCATCAAATAATCAAAGAAGATATGACACCAATACTACACAACTGAGGACAGAGGAAAAAACAGAGGAACAGAGGAAAAAATAAACTCCCCAACTCATTCTACGAAGCTGCCAGCATAATGCTGATACCCAAATCAGGCAAAGATCCCACAAAAAAAATAAAATTATAGACCAATATCTCTCATGAACGTAGATGCTAAAATTCTCAACAAAATCCTGGCCAATAGAATACAGCAGCATATAAAAAAATAATTCACCATGACCAAGTGGTATTCATTCCAGGTATGAAGGGATGGTTCAGTATTCAAAAACAATAAGTATAATCTACCACATAAATAAAGGAGGGAATAAGAACCACATGATCACATCAGTAGATGCAGAAAAGGCATTGACAATATTCAGCACCTATTTCTGTTCAAAATACTCAAACAAAAGAGGAATATAAAGAAAATTCCTCAACATAATAAAGCCAGATATGAGAATTCAACAGCAAACATCACGTTCAATGGGGAAAAGGTGGAAACATTTCTAATGAAAACAGGAGCTAGGCAAGTGTGTCCCATATCACCACTCTTATTCATCATCTTGCTGACAGTATTAGCTAGAACCACCAGATGATAAACAGAAATTAAAGGAATACAAATAGGCAAAAAAGAAAGAAACTCTCATTGTTTGGAAATGATATGATCATATATATATACACATACATACGTATATATACATAAACTCAAAGTGTTTCCATTAAAAGCATGTGGGAAACAATTGAGAAATTCTGCAAGCTAGCAGGACACAAAGTTAATAACCAGAAATCAATCAGATTCCCACACATATACATTGTTGGTGGACTGGTAAATATATACAACTACTGTGGAAGAAAAATTATATGGTGATGCTTAAATCAACTGAGAATTGAAATCCCATATGATCCAGTAATATCACTATTAACATATTCCCTAAAGAAATGAAAGAAACTCTAGTAGAGTTTCATAATAGCACAGTTCATAATAGCACAATTCACAATTGCAAGAAACTGGAAGCAGCTCAAATTTCCAGTAGTGGAATAATAGATAAAGAAACTATGGTACATGCACACAATGGAATAGAATACATCACTAAAAACAATGATGAAAGCATGACATGGAGAACCTGAAAACCAATACATTGAGTAAAACCAATCACAAAAGGACAAGTATTGTATGAGTCCACCACTATAAGAAGAAACACTAATTAAACAAATCTTAGAAACCAATTCTTGATTAAAATGAGAGCAGGCTACCTACCTGCCATGAACTATACATGAACTCCCTTTTGAGCACATCACAAGAGCCAATTTGAAGGAGGAGATCTCACATTGCCTGGGATCACTCCTTTAAGAGGGGAAAAATGGAAGATGTCCATCCACTTGAGTCCACACAATATCGAGACAGCACTGGGAAAAATCAATGGGCCTCCGTACAGGAAAGCAAGGAGAATCTTGCTAGAAAATAAAATTAAGACCAGGGGAGGGGACCAGCTACAATTTGGAAGAGAATCTGAGAGTTCAGGTGGTGGCTATGGTGGGTGGTTGGGGAGAAGTAACTTCACATTGGGAAGAAATGCTGAACAATTACTGTAGGGAACCTAAGCGGACAGTGGGCCAGATTCTGTGTTCCCAAGTAGACACTGTGAATACGTTTCTACTCAACCTTTGGTGCACCATGCCATGGACAAAGCACTATGATGATAATTATGTTAGTCCAGGTAGACTAGAGGAACAAATTTATAGACATGCATATGGATATAAGTGAATGGTTTATATACAAAAGGAATGGAACACTGAGAAAGCATCCTAACCCAGTCCAGTTCAAAGTCATAAGACCAATATTAGCCCATATGCCTAATACCAGTCTATAATGTCTCCTTCCAACTCATGAAGTAATAGGTCAGTGGGTGCAGAGTCTCAGCACTGGCAGGGGTCTCCCCATGGCAACTCGCTTCCAGGGCTCAGGGTCCATCAATAGCGTCCAGTGGTGGCAGAAGCAACTCATCGCTGGCAGGAGTCCCCATGTGGCCTCTCCAGAGGTCTGGCTCCATCAGGGCAGAGCCGTGTGGCTTCTCCTCTGGTTCCTCAGATGCTGCCATCTTGTCTTGTCCATGAGTCATCGTCTCTCAGACTAACTCCCAACAACTGGGGAGATAGTTTCTCATCTTCACGAAGGAAATATCATGAGATTTCCCAGAAATCTCAGGAGAAAGTCATGCCCACACAGAGGCTTCTTTGGCTACTCTATGGCTATGTCCAGATTAACAGGCTAGACTCCAGCCCTACATTTCAATCATAAAATTAACATAAGCACATGACTGCCACAATAATGGAAGCTGATCTTGCAGGCAGTCTGGCATAAAGCAGGGTTAGACCAGAAGGATTTCACATAGAGGTCTGGCTGAATGAAATGAGCCCTGGGAAGCTTTGATGGGAGTGGAAGCAGAGAGTGGCCAACCCAGGACTGTGGAAGGGGCAGTCATTGGATTTTGAGGGGAACATAGACTTGGTTGGTGCCCAATGGAAAGGGACCCAAAATCATCATATACTTGATGCCCACATCACAGTGACATGACAGGTTCTGCTAAGCAGGAATCTGAATGTGGAAGAATTGATCTAGGAAGGCCCCCGCTGGCATCAATCCCCATACTTAGAGTAAACAGAATGCAATTGAATGGGAGATTGAACTGTAGGGCAACAACTCCTGGGTTGCAGCTCAAGTTGGAAAAGTACTTGCATAGACTCCTCATACCTGCCGTGTCTAGAGGGCTGTGTCATTGGGAAAATTGACGATGTTACCAGTGCAATCACCTTATACCCCAGGCAGATGATTGACAATGTTGTACTTTTTTTGTTTCTTTCACACACCCCCCACACGGCCAAGGCAGCAGCCACCAGGTTCTTCCCATTCCTGGTCGAGGGACACAGGTGTTTGTGTTTCTATAGATTTTTGTTTTCCTGCCTTTAGCTTTCCCTCCCTCCCTCCCTCCCTCCCTCCCTCCCTCCTTCCCTCTCTCCTGTTTGTCTGTTTGCTGGCTGTTTTGTTGCTATTATTGGTGTAGTTGGTCTCATGGGGTTTGATTTTGTCATATTATGGCTGCCAAAATAGACCTGAGTTGTGCATATCCCAAGGATATGCAGATGGATTCTGGGATCCTACTTAACTCTAGCCCCAATCCAAGAAAAATTAACTCTGATAACATGGCCCTGATCAATACACACTTTCATGAAATGATCACTGAAGATAAAAGTGCTACCCCAAAGTGTGGTGAAAAAATAAGATGGTGCTCAGCTATCCTTTGTAATCACTTCTGGGGTCTCAAAGGCTTGTATTCAAACAAGCAGTCATCTAGGCGAGACGTCAACTGAGTCCATATGGAAGAAACACACTAGTCGTGTGACCCAAAGAGGACAATAACAACATCCATATATGACCAGGGAAAAATATCAGAACTAAATTTATGAACACCCAATTTATAGAAGGTTATGGAGGACAGTGAGAATTCAAAACCTATCTGCAATGTAACTAGTTAGATTAAGCTGCTGGTGGACTCCAGACTAGCCACAGGCAAGGGTCTTGAATAGTCTTACTATCAGATGGAGATTATTGTAATCTTGATTATGCTTGATAGAACTAGATATATGGTCAGTTAACCTCTGTGTTGACCCAACCTGAATTTGTTTTAGGTTAAAGTATGTCTCTTTTTTAAAAATAATTTTATTGGTGGCTCTTATAGTTATTATAACATTCAATACATCATCTGTATCAAGCACATTTGCACACATGCTGCCACATTCATTTCCAAACATTTTCCGTTTGAGCCCTTGGTATAAGTTCCTCTTCCCCCTCCCCCCCTTTTTATAAATGAATCATTTTATTGGGTACTCGTATACCTCCCCTCACCATCCATACATACATCAATTGTATGCAGGCCACATTTGCACACTTGTTGCTATCATCACTCTCAAAACATCCTCCCTCCACTTAAGCCCCCGGTACCAGCTCCCCATATGTGTTGTCCCTCCCCCTACCCCCATGAACCCTTAATAATTTATAAGTTGTTACTGCTTTTTCATATTGTACACTGTCCAATGTGTCCCTTCACTCACTTCCCTGTTGTCCGTGGCCCTGAGAGGAGGTAATATGTAGATCCTTTAAATTGGTTTCCCCTTTTTACTCCACCATCCCTCCATCTTCCCAGTATCACCACTCACACCACTAGTCCCGAGGGAATATCTATCCTAAATTCCCCAAGTTTCTGACTCCAGTGTACATCCCCTGGTCTAGCTGGATTTGTCTGGTGGAATTGGGATCATGATAGTGGGTGGGAGGAAACTTATGAGAACTAGAGGAACGTTGCATATTTCATCATTACTATACTGCACCATAACTGGCTCATCTCCTCCCTGCAACCTTGCTGTAAGAGGATGTTGCTTCACCTATTGATGGGCTGTGGGTCCCCAATCTGTACTCCCCCCCAATTTATAATGATATAACTTTAGTTATTTGATGCCTGGCACTGGATCCCTTTAGCACCTCGTGGTCACACAGGTTGGTGTGCTTCTTCCCTCTGGGCTTTGTTGCTTTTGAGCTGGATGGCCGTTTGTTTACTCAAGTCTTTAAGACTCCAGATGCATCATCTTTTGATAGCCGGGCACCATCAACTTTCTTCACCACATATGTTCCATGACATCAATTTCTTCTCTGGTGTATTTAAATATTGAGGGTGGCCTTTTCTTTCTGACTCATTATTTGTGTGTTTTTATCTTTATAGTATTATTATTTATGCTTACTACTTTGTTCAAATTTTCCTTTTTACTGTTTTTATTTGGTTTTCCAGTTTGTGAAGCATGGGAGTGGATGCATAGAAATAATAACTGATACAAAAGTTTATAGGGGATGTAGGAGTGGGGGATGTAGGAGTAGATAGGGTGGGTAAGGTATTTCAGGAGTAAACAATAAAGGTGAAAAGAGCACTAGAATTTATTGTGATTACACAACGAATTTTAAAGGCCATTTAACCACAGGAGGTGAAGATATGTTCTAAATTATGCTCTAAAATTATTGTGGAAATGAGAGTACAATTCTTCTTGGTATAATTAATGATTGAACTATTTAATTGTATGATATTTGGATTAGGTGCCAATAAAAATGTTTTTAAAAATTGAGTGATGAATGAACTCTAAACAGAATAGTGCACCAAAGAAAACTACAACATATTGTAATCAACTTTCCAAAAGCTAAAACAAGGACAGAATCTTGAGAACAGCTTGGAAATATTGAAAAGTTATCTAAAAATGAAATTGATGAGTAAGCTGTGATTTTCTGTGGACCACCACAAAATACGGTAATGCAATGAGGTATATAAAATTGAATGAAAAAGAAAATTTCAACCCAAAATCTTATTCTCAGCAAACATGAGGGAGAAATAATTTCTAGATAAACAAGGATTAAAATAATGTGCAAAAATAAGGCCAACCTAACAAATGCTTTGGGGAGTTTTTTGTATGTACAATTAACAACAACCAGTTAAAGACATGGCATCACTGCCAGAAATCAACCCCAATAGACAAATATCCAAAATAACACAAATATACAAGACATATTGGATAACCAAGATATCAATTTGTAACAAATACAATGTAAAAAGAGGCAACAGTGTCGTTACAGAAGTTTTATATTGAGAAAAAGCCAAATAGACTTGAAGGGAGAACACTTGTTTTTAAACTTGAATGGATACTAGTACAAAGCAGAGTAGCCTTAGAATTTTTTTTAACATGGACAAGGGCTTGCTATTTATTTTGTGCTTTCCTCTATTTTCCAAATACTTCAATGGACAAGTATAATTTTTTTTATAATAGGAGGTATAGTCAGTGTCCCAAAAAGGATATCACAATGTTCCTGGAAATATTTCCTATCTTTTAAAAATAGTTTTTGGTCCACAATCCATGTATCATACCCTTCCATAATCCAGGCATAGCAAGAACAGTTTAGCAATCATCATCACAGGACATTTTATTCATTCTTATATTCATTGTTATTAGCTCCCCATTTCCCCCAACCTCTCTTGCCATACCCCCAATTCAGCTACTGTCTCTACAGATTTAACTATCCTGGACATTATACACAGGACACACACACACACACAAATCCTCACAACAATAGCAAAGTAAAGTAAAGAAAAACTTCAAAAGAATAGAAAGTAGAAAATATTAAAACTAGAACAATTTGAAAATGGATCAAAAGGGAGATGATAAGGTGTTACATTTTAAACTAATTGTATTCACAAAAATCCACTTTCCAGGGCACTCTGATGAAAGCGAGACTATTTACATCTCTGGTCTATAGACAGAAGGAAATCACCACAGGTTTAACCCACATGTATTTTCTCTTTACTTTTCCAGAAAGTTAATAAACCTAACAAAAAATAATTACAAAGATCAAGTAAACACCAATACAACAAAGTAATGAGAAAAAACACAAAGAAAATGAGAATATTATGTGGAAAAAGAAGCCAGTAGTATTAAATAAAACACACGTTTAGTAAAATGACAGCAATAAATTCACACCTATCAATAATTCACCTAAATGCAAATGAATTGAATCCACAGTCAAGAGACAGAGAATGGCACAATGAACAAGATCACAAGCCAGAGAGACATAATATACAAACCCTCTACATCAAAATTCTTGGAGAACAGAAACAGAAGAAAAAGTGGGAATATCAAGTCTTAGGGGAAAAAGTAATAAACACAAGACAAGTGAACTGACTATGAGCACCCACATAAAAGAGACTGGAAAATTCTCAGCTGGTTTATCACAGCCCCTTTCTCCACCCACAATCACTTGTTGCTGTCAAGGAGAAATGTGGGTATGTTTCCTCTCCACATCCTTCTGGTGAATATATGTATGTCTAGTCCACACTTTCGAGTGAGTTCACACTCCATTCACATCCTGCAAATTATAAAATACATTCTGAGAAAGAACAAAGCAGTATAGAGCAAACTTCCATGAAGCAAGGCCTAGAAAAAACATCCAGGGGCTGACTAAAGAGAAGGACTACCTTTTGTTCTTCAGCCACAACCCTTCCCCCCGCATGTGCATGCACAAGCGTGTGCGCGCGTGCACACACACATCATAGGAAGGGCAGCAGAATTCAAGTTTAAAGAAAGTCATGGCATGTGGCCTTAACCACAATACAGAATTGTACTTGGTGACAACATAGCTGTGAGAACTTTCCTGATACCCTACAATCCATTGGAAATCTGAGGACTGGCTAACCCCCACCCAAAAGAAGTTGCACTCCCAAGGCTTATCCCTTGTGGCTGAGTGAAACCACAGGTTCTCTAGGGTCCACCTGCAGAAGGGTGTGGCTTAGATAAACACATGTTAGTGACAGACAAAAAATTCTTTGTTTTGAAGTTCTCAATTCTTTTTTTTCCTTTGTGTGTGTGTTAATTTACATCTTTACTCATTTTCCTCTTTATAGTTACACTTGACTGAATACAATCATGTGGCAACTATCCTTGCACTTACAACAATAGTATAACAAGTGGGTAAGAGTCACCACCAAATCTAGTGCTTGGCATCATCTACCCAAATAGAATATCAAAATGTCTTAGAGATAACACAATATTTCTGACCCGGCCCGCAGGTCATTCAACGTGGTCTCGATCCGGAGGCCTGGAAATGAAGATGGGTGGGGGACGCAGAGAATGGAGACAAGACAGGAGTCTGATCAAGTCTCGTTTATTCAAAGAAAAGGCTCAAGTTATATAGGGTGTAGTGGGAGGGGGATTATACAGGTTAAGGAGATATCTGTTAATCTATTACTGCTGACTAAGTCAGTCAGCATGCCTGCAGGGTCCTAGATAAACCTAAAAGTCCTTGGTATTTACAGCCAGTTCGGAATGCAAACACCACCTAATCAGAAATAGCGTCTGTGGCGGCAGAGTGAAAATTTACAGAGCTCAGGCAATAAAGATTGAGACAATGGCCAGGCCTTAATGGTTCCAGTCAGGCAAAGTTATGGCTGGGCCTGTTGGCCCCGGACAGGTCCCCTTTTATATTTTTTCAGATGATATCCTCCCGGGAACTCCGCCTGTCTTAGGTTGTCAGGACACACACTCAGTCCTTACCCGTCATCGGTCAATGGCCTTCTAAATGTGACCATGGCCTGTCTTAGGTTGGTAAAGAGTGCTCCTGATTTTACCCGTCATTGGCTGCAAGTTCAGCTCACGGAGGCAGAGGGTCTTATCACACCATAGTTGTGTGTGCCACCCTGTTCAAAATCATTCATCTCCAAGCGATGATAATGAATTTGCAGGGGCCTTGCTAAAATGGTATCAATCTGTTGCTTAATAAATACCATGAGCTTGTTGAATATGACTGGCCCTAATGAAAGAAAAAGCAATAAACTAATGAGGGGGCCCCAAAATGGCAAGAGGTAAGGCAACAGTCCATTGAGCCCGGTCCACAGTAGATTGGTGATCAACTCCTTTCTTCTCTTCTCCAAGTCTTCTTGCAGCCGCTTGATTTTGTCTCTTACGATTCCAGATTTGTTGGCATAAAAACAGTATCTTTCCTGTAAAGCCAAGCAAATACCTCCCTGCTCTGCAGCAAGTAAATCTAAACCTCTTCTATTTTGTAATACTATTTCTGATAAAGAATCTACCTGATCTTGCAAATCTTGTATAGGCCTGACAAGGGATGCACACCTGAAATTAACTGCCTAGATAATTTTGTATACTGAGTAAGGGAAACAACCAAACCTGTAGTTCCAGAGGCCACTGCAGTACTGATCCCTAATCCTACAAATAGGGGAACTAGTTGCACTGCTCTTTTAGATTTTCCTGCCATGTAATCACTAGCAGGGATAAGGACAGGCTCATTTCCAGGAATAATATTTATGTCTGGAAGGAGAGAGGCTAGCACACATAACCCTGTCCCATTGCTGGGTAACTGGGTAAAAGCCCTATTGTTGCCACAAACAAAAACTGAACTATTAAGGGCACATAAGGGGCCCGTAACATTAATAACACTAGAACAAGAAACAAACCCTGCCAATCCCACATCAATCTCACAAGTATTGTTAAGGGAGGGGGAAAAGAAACAAGTCACATTCACGAACTGCAAAGGTTGGACTGTAAAAGGAGAAGTCAAGTCACAAGAACTACCTTCAGAATAGTTAGTAAAAGGGCTAGGTAATGCAAGAGGGATGGGGTATCCTTGCTGCATACAAAGCCAGCACTCTTGAGCCAGACCAGAATTAGAAATATTAAGCAGGTGATATGTGGTTTCAAGAATGTCAGAAGTCTGAGCATCAAGTTCCATGCTGCCTCTCACCTTAGGCAAAGCCACAGGGTGATATTGAATTTGAGGGAACAGCATGGCATGCAATTCTTCTACTCTTTTTTTGTACAACAATCTCTTGGACTTTGTCTTGAGGACCTCCCCCGTCTGAAACGTGTACAGGGAGGAGGTCTGGTGTCCCAACACACAGGCTTTCCTACTTCCCCTAGACAAGAGGCTTGCATCACTTTGTTCGTGTGTCCAAAGGACCTGAGGGACAACACTCCAATCGTCCCCAGTAGACCCGAGGTGATTTCTTGACAAGGTGGCAGTAAAGTATGTCTTATTACCTGCTGTACATTGCTGGTAAGAAGAATAGCATGTGCTATGCATAGCCCCATAAAATGTCGTGCAAGGACAAGGTCCGGGGTGCCCGTCAGTGGACGGAATGGCTTTCGGTTCAGCGACACACTGCCATTTGGATCCACTGGTCAAGTAAGCTGTGTGGGAATACAATCAACGGTTTGAAATGGTGATGTGGGAGGGTACGTAACATACCCATTCTTAAACTCACAGGGTCTTCCACGGATCTTTTTGAGTAGTTCTCTGGCTTTGCTTGGATCCTCAAACCCAGAAGATGTCAAAGTTATAAGCCAATGCAGGATAGCAATCCACAAGAACATTTTTTCAGGATACATTTCTGTAAAAAGGAAAAGAACATATTCTCAGGGAGAAATCTCTTCCCTGGATTGAGGGTTATCAACAATTTGTTTCATCAATCATTCTGGCAGCCACCTGGCTGCATCATATTCTTGAGAGTAAATGCAGACTGAGCCCCTTCCCCAGATTAACACTGGGTCTAGGCCATGCCATGAATTGTCCAGTGGGTCTCTCCATTTTACCATGACAAATTGCTTTTGAGATTCAGGATGCCAAAAATGATTTGCAGCAGATTTCCCATGATCGCCCAATGTTAAAAAATTTCTTATAAAAAGAGTGTGGTTGAGAATGTTTCTGGGGGTACCTTTAGTGGGGTTCCATTTCCCTTTCTTATTTTTTCAAAGTAGTTTTCAAGGATAAATGGGTTCTTTCAACTATACCTTGCCCCTGGGGGTTGTAAGGGATTCCTGTAATGTGCTTGATCTGTAATTACAAAAAATTTTAAAGGCTTTTGCACCATAGCCAGGGCCATTATCTGCCTTTATTTGTTTGGGGACTCCCAAAATAGAAAAACAATGCAACAGATGGACCACAACATGCTTGGTTGCCTCTTCTGATTGGAGGGTAGCGAGAATGATCCCACTATAGGTGTCTATGCATACATGAATATATTTGAGATTCCCAAACTCTGCATAGTGGGTGACATCCATTTGCCAGATCGAGTTAGGTACCCAGATCGAGTTAATTAACCCTTAGGGTTAATTCCCAAATAGGGAACTGGTAAAAATGTCACACAAGAAGTATATTGCTTAACAATCTGTCTGGCTTGCTCTCTAGTTATTTTAAACATCAGTCTTAGGGATTGGGCATTCAAATGATGCAAGGCATGAGCAGCTTGGGCCTGTTGTAAATTGCCGGTCATAACCATGGCCACCATTTTTGTAGCTGGATCGGCGATTTCCTTACCTCGAGCCAGAGGCCCCGGTAGGCCCGAAAGAGCCCTAATATGTCCTAAGAAAAAGGAGCAGTTCTTCTATGAATGCGTTGTTGGCAGTGCAAAAATAATTTTGCTGTTTCTGACACGTTTGATCTGCGCAACAGTTTCCAAAAGAGGTATTGAATGAACTAAATAAGCACTGTCTGTATAAATATTGAGTGCCTTATCAGGAAAGGCTGATAAAACTGCAATCATAGCTTGTAACTCTACCAACTGAGCAGAAGTAAAACTTGTTTTAAACTTAATTACTTGGTTAGCAAAAGAATAGGCAGCAACTCCTGTGGATGACCCATCCGTGAATACTAGTAAAGCATCATCCAAAGGTTCTTTACTAGTAACTTTGGGGAAAACAAAGGCATGTAATTTGCAAAACTGAATTAATTTATTTGGTGGATAGTGATTATCCAAACTACCTGCATAAGAGGAACAAGCTACTGGCCATGTCTCTGTGTTCTGCAATAACCAATTAATCTGGGATTTGGAATAGGGTTGTATGATATTTGAAGGCTCTCTACCAAAATATTTTGGGTTTTTTAAAAATTCTTTCCTGTTCTTTTGCAGTAAACAGAACCTGTAAAAGCTGTTAGCAATCATCCCAGGTAGGCTGGTGGGTGTGGGACATTATGCACAAATTATTAATTTGATGTCCTTCACATGTCTCACACTATAATCTTTCTTACTATGAATCTTTCTATGAACACATTCACTTTTTCTTTCTCACACATCTCACACTATACTATGAACACATGTACTTTTTCCTTCAAACAACTTAATCTTTTAGATTACTTTCACATTCTGGCACAGCCAGACATTCTTACTCTGCTCTTACTCTGACCTTCTGCAATTTACTCTGACTTTCTACAACTTACTCTCACCTTCTGCGACTTATTCTGACTTTCTAGACTTAAACATTCACTGAAAATTGTATTAACTGTTAGCAAAGGGTTAAAGCTTCTATTGGGAGTAATTACTACTGCATTGCATCAAGGTTACTCATAGCACTTTAAAGAGACAGGAGGGTTAACAGTTTGCCTTAAAGGGAAAATATCAACCAGAGTTTTCGTGGGTAGTCTCGCCTACCCACCTGCCCCGAGTAAACCTTCCTGGCCCACTAAAAGGGGTCTTAATCTGCTGCCTTGGGTGTCATGCCTGCTCCTGACACGGAGGGCATGGCTGTGCTGATGAGTGGTTGCTGGGGGAGCCTGGGTATTGTTATGTAGATTTTGGCTGTCAGCTCTTAGAGAAGTGGGAGAGCTAAGCAATTGCTCTTTACCGAACTTTGAATGATTTAAAATTCTGCACAAACTGTTAACAAACTTATTTAATTGTAGAAGTAACTTACCAAACCGACATTCTTTCTCTAATCTTACCAATAAAGTTACAGGTTTGATTAAGCTGTATTGGCCTTTAGGCTTTCCATACTGTAAGATAGTACAACCTTGCCTTAGCCTGCAATAGGCTGCTTCTCTCATTCCCTCCATGCTGGAATTAGCAAAAATCAGCAGGGAGTTGTTAGTCCCTCCTGAATGTCCTGGGGGAGTAACTTTAAATGCATTGCTTTTATTTTCTAAATCCATGCAGGAGCACTCTAGTTTTCCCACTACCACACTGCTAAAGACCCTTTGATTTAATACAGGGTAGTCAAGCATAAGTATTGTTTTCTGACAAGTAAAAACATCTATTCTAGAAATACAAGGCAACAAAAATTGACTTAAACAATATTCCTTTATAAACCATGATATACCAGATACTATTACGGCCTTAATTTCATCATTATAATCCTGATTAATAATTCCATTAACCACCTGAAAACTCTTTAAATTAAGTTTAGACTTTCCTAATTAACATTCCATAGTAAATAATCTCTACCTAAAAGGACAGACTTTGCCAATGTATTCCAATCCTCTCGGGGTGAGTCATTTATCACAAAGAGCTTCTACAAGGCTCATAGTAAATGGTGTATTGGGTCCATAAGTGGAGAATGCCTTTTTGAGTTCTTTCAATAACAAAAATTTAAAGGTCTCATGTTTTCTTCCTCATCACTATTGTCATCATCGGCTTTGATTTTAACTACTGGAAAAATTAATTTCTTGCAAGAGCACTGAAACAACTTGGACAACTGAGTTTTCGTTTTAAACGTTGACCAAGAAGAGACATGTTTTTTAGTACAAGCCTGACTGGAAGGTATCAAAGGAGGAGTAGGGCTGTAAAGGGGAAATGCAAGGGGGGGATCTTGAGGTCGAGGGGGGCCAATCAGGGTTACGGTATTCAGTGGCCTCTTCATCTAAGTCATCCCAAACTACTTCAGATGGATCTAGATCTGGAGGATTAGGGCTGGGGGTGGGCTGCCTGGTGACAGGAAAAGTGTGAGAGGCGGTAGGCGGAGTTACGTCCTCCTCTTTGTCCAGGGGAATGAATTATAAGGAGGATCTTAACTCGGGGTTGGAAGCTGCTTTAAACAATCGCCTACATGATTCCAAGTGCGAGTACAAATAGTACCTTCCTGTGGAAATCAGGGACAAGTTTCCTTAATAAAATAAAAAAAAAACTTGAACAAATCCTCAGCTTTAACCCTTCCTCCCCACGTCCGGAGTGCATCACGCAACTGTTCCACGAAAATCTGATGTCGGCTCAATTCCTGGCCCATTATATCAGACAACGACTTAATGACTCACCTGGGCTTGTAACGCAGCAGGTTTACGCATTGCTGAGCAGACAGCAAACTGGGTTGATGGCCGACCCTCACTGGGCTGTCTGGTTTCTCAGGGACGTCCCTTGTCATCGGGTGGGCGCCGGCGAGGAGAGCTTGCTTGGCTCAGAGCGGGAAGAGCGTGGCTGACAGACGCTATGGCTCTCAGGTGTCACAGCTCAAAAGAGAAACCGTTACGGTTCTCAAGTATGCATGGCTCATGTAGTACAGCTCAAAGAAAAACCGCTAGCACTGTTGCCCGTGTGCCATAGTTCGTAGAAGCAGCTCTTTAACTCACAGGACGAGCCCCACGTTGTGGGTGCCAGAAATGACCCGGACCGCAGGTCATTCAACTTGATGTCCCGATCCGGAGGCCTGGAAACGAAGATGAGCAGGGGACGCAGAGAATGGAGACAAGACAGGAGTCTGATCAACCCTCGTTTATTCAAAGAAAAGGCTCAAGTTATATAGGGTGTAGTGGGAGGGGGATTACACAGGTTAAGGAGATATCTGTTAATCTATTACTGCTGACTAAGTCAGTGTCAGCATGCCCTGCAGGGTCCTAGATAAACCTAAAAGTCCTTGGTATTTACGGCCAGTTCGGAATGCAGACACCACCTAATCAGAACAAATTGCGCCTGTGGTGGCAGAGTGAAAATTTACAGAGCTCAGGCAATAAGGATTGAGACAATGGCCGGGCCTCATGGCTCCAGTCAGGCAAGGTTATGGCCAGGCCTGTTGGCCCCGGACATATTTCAGCTCATATAAACACAATAGAATGGCACAAAGAAGTCAGCAATGTGCAGAGCCAAAAGACCTTAATTAAGAAAAAATTGGAGGAGAACTAATGCAAAATTATCACAGGAAGCCAGCCTCCAATACATACATCACAGGTTCGATAGGTGCAGTTGTACAGCAATGATTATTATAGTAAAGTTATAGCAAGCATGAGAAAGAGAACAATAAGAGTTAGACACATTTCATGGTAGCATGCTCACCTCAGTCAGGTGGTCCATGTGGAGAGAGGGGGTGGGGAAGGGGATTAGGGAGGAGAGGGTGAGAGCATCCGGTGAGAGAACAGGAGAGAGAGAGATAGAGAGAGAGAGGTTCTTTATTCTGCCCAAGACTTATATACCTTTTGGAGCCATGCAAGGTCCAATATTACAGGTAAGGACACATCCCAGGAAAGGGTTGTTCTATAGGTACACATTATAGGAACGGGAAGTGTGGGGTCCCCATGAGACAAGATGAGTGGAATTAAGTTTCCTGATGGTTGCCTAGCCTTGGCCCTTGGGTGGGAGACTTGAGCTAAAGCTTTCAGGGAGAGTGACCCATTGTCCTGACAGTAGGGTGTTGCCTCTATCTTTTGTGAGAAACACAAAGGCCTCTGATAGCTGGAGTCTTTGGGGAGAGTATCTCTAAGGTTCTGAGATTCCACCAAATGTTGGCAAATAGTTACTAATACTTGCTTAATACTTTCGAGTATATATAATTGTGGAAAAGTCCTAACTATACCCAATAAAAAAACTAAGACAAACCATTCTTCTATATATTCTGTGGATTACATTACATTTCATTATGAGAGCTATGTGGAAAAAAATAGAAAACATTAGAAAAATTCAAGAAAACATTACAAGTGCAATCTGACACGCTAAATGAAAAACCATAAACCCTACAAAATCTACAAATAGATATCTGTAAGATTAATATTGCGGTATTAGAAATAGATAATGTTTTGTAATCTAGCAAAACCAATCTATTAGAGAAACACCACCCCTTCAAAAGAAAAAAAAAACCCCAAACCAAAAACAACTGAAGAAAAGAATTATGTGAAATATTGCCAAGAGAAATAACATGTGTGATCTGAATTCCAAAATGGGATGAAACAAAAAGAAAACAGCACAGAGGAAATGATCCAACAAGTATTGGAAGAGGAAAAGGTAAACTTTTAAAAAGCGTAAAGAAACCTTAACAAGATAGACCCCAAAATAAAATCCCCATAACATTATAATCAAATCAGTAAAATTAAAAAATGACATTCAAAGGAAAACCAGTAAGACAAAGCTCTGATTTCTCAGCAGTAAACCTTCAAGCAAGAAGGCAATGGGACAACATATTTAAATTTTTGAAAAAATAAAATGCTACCTAGAATCTGATTACAAATAAAATTGTTCATCAAATATGAGGCTAAAATTAGGGTTATTCCAAAGTAAAGAGAAATTGGAGAACTTTGTAAAAATAACATCAAATTTACAAAAATACTAAGGGGAATTCATTGGACACAGCATTGAGTCCAATGTACATGAAAGCTGACTAGAAAAGTCAACCTACCCATAGAAGTATCCAAAGTAAAACAAACTTTACAACACTCAAAATAATGAACAAGATCTATGTCAATCTATATTGAAGGCAATTACAAAGTGCATAGAGAGAATAGTGTAGATACAAATCATTCAGATCTAGGGGAAATCAATTGGATTTCAAAATAGGACAAACAGTTTGAACCTGTAAAAAAAAAAACAGCTCACTGCCATCAAGCCAATGCCAATTCATGGCAACCTACAGAACACAGTAGAACTTCTCCCATGAGTTTGTTTCCAAGACTGTAACTGTTGACAGCAGGAGAGAGCTCTATTTCCTCTCACATAGCTGCTGGTGGTTTCAAATTGCTAACTGTGTGTGGTACCCAACTCATTCTCACTACACTGTACGGGCTACTGTTTCAATTTTGAGAACTTGTTAATAAACAGTAATGTAATCTCAAAGAAATTGGGTAAGGCTTATTATAATAAAAAAGTGGAAAACCACAAAGACTTAGTAAACACTTATACAGTACCAACCCCTCCCCCCCCACTCCAAAGACACAACAAAATGAACTTAAGCATAGAATATGACAAGGAACAAAGAAAGCAAAAACACACACACAAATCACATAGTAGAATGGTAGCAAAAATCATACCTAACACTAATGATAATGTGTGGTAGTTACATAATCTGTTGTCAGTTTGAGACTTAAGACTGAAAGTGGGGAGCTTAGCCTGTCAGTCATGTCACAGTTTGATGAACTCATTTGGAGGTGCTAAGGAGATAAGTGACTCATTGGAGATGGGACACACTACCTAGGATACATGCTTGCTGACAAGACATATGGAGTTACACTAGAGCCCTAGAGCTGAAGGAGCCATCTGGAGACCCCTGTCAGCACTGAGATGTCTTTACTGCCACTAAATCCACAAGACTTTCTACCCACTGGTCAGTGATGCCTGCATTCGGTGCCATTGCATGTGCTTCGTGAGTCTGAAGAGGAATTTGTATATTGATATAGCACACATGGTCTAATATCGAACTTATGGACTTGATCTTGACTAGACTGAGATGGATTTTCAATATTCAATTGCTCTTCTACATAATGCTCTTATACACGTGTGAGTGTCTATAAATTTGTTTCTCTAGTCATCCCAGACTAACACACAATGTGAATGTGTGAAATACACCAATTAAGATAAAAGAAAAACAGAAAACAGGGTCCCTTAATTTTTTTTTTACAGGAAACACACCTTTTTTTGAAACACACTTTAAGCACATGAGCAAATGGTCTAAAAATCAATGACCAGAAAAATATATCAATTTAGTAGCAAGAAAAACAAGCTAGTTGGCAATATTAATTTCTTATACATTTGACTTCAAGGTAAAACCTATGATAAGAGATGAAGAACATTATATATGCTGCTCAAAAATTTATTTGACCATTTCATAGCCATAAAAAATAACTATTGCCATATGAAAGACTTTCACAACATTTAACTCATATTTTTGAAGAAATAGAAAACTGCAACAATAGTGGGATATGGTAGTAAATCATCATCAAGGAAAGATAGAACAACTAGAAACCAAAAAAATCCACATACGGTAAGTACTAAGGAACACAACTAACCTAACCCTTTAGATATACAGAACATTCACCAATCAAGAACTATATATATATATAACTTGTATGTATATATTCTATGCACATGGAACATTATACAGAACTGACAATATATTGTCTACAAATAAAACTTTAATGTATTCTTTTTCCCCATTGTCTACTTGACATCATCTCCTTTATGTGGCCCCCCCTCCCCCACACTGTACCTTCCTCTCCGCACACCCGTTATTCTCTGCTGTTCCTATTGATTCATCATTCCCAGGATTCATAGACTGAAAAACAGAAAAGCATGTAACACAGCTTCAAGAGGGTGACCTTCACTGACATAACACCCTGAGATATGCTCTAATATGAACAAGCAAAAGCAAAACAATACAAAACAAAAATACAGAGAATTTTTGAAACCAAATCAGGTGCAACCTCCATCATAGTAAGGACCTACTGACACAGTTTTATGGTCAGATTTATGCCGTTGATCTACACTCCCCTTTCCCAGCCATTCTGTTTACTGACCATATTCCTCTCATCCCTCAATTTTAGATTGGGGCGGGGGGAATTCTCCAAAGGCTTATTTCCTATGTAGTTCCAGAAATGGATCTTGGACTCCCACTGTCATCCTAGGCCTTCTGCACACTGAACTATCACAAATTAGACTCCAATATCCATCCCTTCTTTGACATCGGATTACCTGTATCCCAATCCTTCGGTGACAGATGATAGTGTGCTTCTTCCATGTGAACTCAGTTGACATTTCACATAGATGGATGCTTGTTTGGAGACAAGCCTTTAAGATCCCGAAGGCAATTTTATCTGTTAGCTGGACACCACTTAAATTATTTGTCACATTTTCTATAGCGACAACATCATCTGTGTACCCTTCCTGAAGGAAAGTATCAAGCAAGGCCAGGCTATAAGAACTACCTGTTCTTAAGTTGGAGCTAGGATTTAGTGCTAAACCCCAAACCCACCCCTAGATCTTTTTTTTTTCATTTTAATTTGTGGTAACTTGGGTGTTAATACATATATCATATAATTCCATAGTTCAATCCTGTCAAACAGAATTGTACAATTACTTTCACAATCAGTCTCCAAATATACCTTTTATTCCTGGATCCCTTGAAATCATCTCCCTCTTATCTCCTCCAACTCTTTATACCTACCCCTCCCCTCAAACCCTTCTTATCTTTGCTTTCTCTATAGACTCAACAGCTCTAGTTTTCATTTACTGAAAAACAGAGAAGCAACACAGCTTCAAAAAGAGACACCCTATGGCAATGCACTTCTAAGACATACCCTAATGTGAACATGCATAAGCAAAATATAGCAATGACCATCACAAAATTGCTGGAATAATACATTTAATTCTGCATACAGAGTATAGATGTAGCAACACCCACATTCTCCCCTAACCATTTGATTCCAACTGTCATGAAGTGCCCCCTGGTCAAGTGACTATACTTACCTCATTGGCACTGATCTCACTCTTTACCAGGCTGTCTGGTCCTAGGCCGGAAGGCCGGATACACTGCAAGCTTGAGCAGTTTCTTTGTTTTCTGTTTGTTCCTTCCACGGTGGACTGATAGGCGTATTTGTCCTTTGGGGCTTGACTAACTTCACTCAGAAAAATGTCTTCTAGATCCCTCCATGAATTGAGGTGTTTCTTGATTTCATTGCTGTTTTTTAGGGATGCATAATATTTCATTGAGTGTATGTATCAACATTTCTTTTATTCATTCTTATACTGATGAGAACTTAGGTTGCTTCTAGCTTCTTGCTATTGTGAACTGAACTGCAAAGACTATAGGAGAGCAAATGCCAATGGTGTTGCTGAATCATATGATAGTTCAATTGCCATCTGTTTTAGGTATCACTACTCACCTTCCAAAGTGATGGTACATATTTACAAGTCCACCAGCAGAGGATAAGAGTTCCTATCTCTAATTCAATTTTTAGTTCCTTAATGCCTGATACCTGATCCCTTTGTTACCATGTAATCACACAGACTGGTGTGCTTCTTCCATGTGGGCTTTGTTACTTCTGAGCTAGATGGCTGCTTGCTTATCTCAAAGCCTTTAAAACCACAGATGCTTTATCTTTTCATAGTCAGGCACCATAAGCTTTCTTCACCACATTTGCTTATGCATATATTTGTCTTCAGTAATTGCAAGAGGGCAGGTGGGCACACAGTGATATGACTATTTTTTCACAGTGATATGATTTTATGATCTTTGGTGCCTGATTCCTGGTCCCATTGATCCCTTGTGGTCACACAGGCTGGTGTGCTTCTTTCATGCGGACTTTGTTGCTTCTCAGCTATATGGCTTCTTATTTATCTTCAAGCCTTTAAGACCCCAGACACTAAAATTTTATTAATGTAAATGAGGGGAAGTACTGGTTGGAGACCCAAAGTCCATCTGTAGGCAACGGACTTCTTACAGAGTGGTTGCAGGGAGGAGATAAACTAATTAGGGTTAAAAAAAACCCCAGCTAGTTAGGGTGTAGCGTAGCAATGATGAAACATACAACTTTCCTTTGGTTCTTCAGTGCTTCCTCCTTTACACTACCATGATCCCAGTTCTGTCTTGCAAATTTGGCTGGACCAGAAGATGTATACTGGCACAGATAGGAGCCAGAGACACAGGGAATCCAGGACAGATGATCCTCTTGGGATCCGTGATGAGAGTGGCAATGCCAGGATTGAGGGAAGATGGGGTAGAAAGGGGGAACTGATTACAAAGATTTACATATAACCTCCTCACTGGGATACCGACAACAGGGAGGTGGGTGAGGGGAGACATGAGATAGTGTACGATATAACAAAGTAATAATAATTTATAATTTATCGGGGTTTATTGGGGGGAATTGTGGCGAGGGGGTGGGAAGAGGAATGAGGAGCCGATGCCAGGGACTTGGATAGAGGGCAAGAGATTTGAGAATGATGAGGGAAGTGGATGTGGAGATGTGCTTGACACAAAATGGACCTATGTTTGGATTATGATAAGAGTTGTATGAGACCCCAATACAAAGATTTTTTTTTAAAAAAGAGTTCCTATCTCATCACCACCTTTTGAACATTTGTTGTTCTCAGTTTTTGTTTTTCTTTTAATTAGGTGGTAAGTAGTGTCTCATGGTTGTTTTGATTTGCATGTCCCAGATGGCTAATGACCAGGAGCAATCTCTCATGTGTTTATTAGCCATTTGAGTGACATACTTTGTGAACCATCTATCTGTTCAGGTTCTTTACTCACCTTCTCAGCAAACTATTCATTTTTTTCTTGTAAGTTTGTAAAATTCTGTAGATTTAAGTAGTTATTCCTTTGTCTATTGTGTTGTTACTAAATATCTTTTTCCAGTCTGTGGACTCTCTTTTTACTCATTTAATAAAGTCTTTCAATGTACACAAGTGTTTTATTTTTATTATGTCACACTTAATCTATTTCATCTTCCACGGAGTGTATTTCCTTTGTTATTTCTGATAGCTCGTGTATTCCCTACACTAGGGCTTCTAGCTTTGTCACAATTTTCTCATCTATGATCCTGACAGTTTGGGGTTTTGCATGTAGATCTTTGCTCCACCTTGAGTTTGTTTTTGTGCACGGAGTGAGATATGGGTCTTGTTTCACTGTTATGCAAGCAAATATCCAGCTTTTCCTACACCATTTATAAGAGGCTATTTGCTTCTCATACAATTTTGGGGAGGCCCTTTGTGAAAAATAATTTGCCTGCATGCAGATATTTTACTTCTGGGTTTTCTCTCTCAATCCATTGGTTCATGTATCTTTCATTATACTAGTATCAGGCTCTTTTGACAACTGTGGCTGTCTAGTAGGTTTTGAAGTGCAAGGTAGTACAAGGTGACCTACCATATTTTTCAGACCATAAGACCTGCTTCCCCGTGGGGGGAGGGGGAAACAAGGTCCGAAGGTGTGGTACCCCAGAACATTTTAGTATTCTGGTACTATTTGGTTCAAAATATTTTTTTCTTTCTTTCCTCTTCTAAAAACTGGGTGTGTCTTATGGTCACGTATTTCTATGGTCTGAAAAATGCAGTACTTTGTTCTTCTTGAGGAATTCTTTGCCTATCCTGGGTTTCTTCCCTTTCCATAGAAGTTGGTAATCAGTTTTTCCATTTCTTTGAAAAATGATGTTAAAATATGGATTGGGATTGCACTGAATTTGTAGATTGCTTTAGGTAGTATTGACATTTTCACATTATTGAGTTTTCCAATCCACAAACTTGGGATGAGATGGCCTTCCATTTGTGTAGATCCCTTTTTCTTTCTTGTAGTAATGTTCTATAGTGCTCTTCATTCAGGTGTTTTGCTTTTTTGGTTAGGTTTATTCCTAGATGTTTCAGCTTTTATATAGCTATTGTGATTGCTATCCTTTTCATGATAACTTTTTCTGTGTTCCCATCGCTGGTATATAAGAATTCAACTGAGTTTCCCTTGTTAATTTTGTATCCTGCTACTCCACTAAACTCCTCCATTGTTCCCAGCAATCCTATTGTGGACCCCTTAGGATTCTCAACATATGAAATCATATTACCTGCAAATACTGAAAGTTTCACTTTTCTTTTTTAAGGAACTTTTAATCTTATTGTTAATTTTGAAATTTTATTGGAGATGCCTACAGCTCTTGTCACAATCTATCCGTCTTTGTTGACATCATCAATTTCAAAACATTTTCTTTCTACTTGAGCCCATGATATCAGTTCCTAATTTTTTACTCCCCCTCCACTACCCTTACTCCCATGAACCCTTGATAGTTTATAAATTATTATTATTTTTTCATGCCTTACACTGACCAATGTCTCCCTTCACTCACTTTTCTCTTGTCTGTCCCCCAGGGAGGAGATTTTGTGATCAGTTTCCAACTTTCTCCCCCCCACTTTTCCTTCCCCTCCTGGTATGGCTATTCTCATTATTGGTCCTGAGGGGTTTAATCTGTCCTGGATTCTCTGTGTTTCCATCTCTTATTTGTACCCATGTACATGTTCTGGTGTAGCCAGACTTGTAAGGTAGAATTGGCATCATAATAGTGGGTGGAAAGAAGCATTAAAGAACTAGAGGAAAGTTGTATGTTTCATTGGTGCTCTATTGTATCCTGACTGGCTTATCGCTTCCTTATGACCCATCTGTAAGGGAATGTCTAATTGTCTACAGATGGACTTTGTGTCTCCACTCCACTCCACTCCACTCCACTCCACTCTCCCTTTCATTCACATCAATATGATTTTTTGTTCTGGGTCTTTGATGCCCAATACCTGATCCCTCATGATTACACAGGCCTGTGTTCTTCTTCCATGTGAATTTTGGGGCTTCTCAGCTAGATGGCTAGTTGTTTATCTTCAAGCCAATATTGCACTCAATGGATAAAAACTGAAAACGTGCCTGTATTTAGACTTCTGTAAGTGCCCTTTGCCTCCTAGTTCTTTGCTCTATTTCCTTTTACTTTCCTCTTGCCCCATTATCATGTTTGGCCTTCATTCAGGTTTTCATAATTCCTCTTGGTTACATTGCCCTGGATCAAGTCCCACCAGGACTCCTACTCTCTCTCACCATCAATTTTAGATCGCTTTTTCCTTTCTCCTTGGGTTTGATAACAACTATTTCCTTTCCCCGGCCTCCCCCTCTCCCATGTCTCCGGAACCATTGGTCCCATTGTTTACTCCTCTGGATTGTTTATCCCACATAACTTATCTAGGTAGACATGCAGAGACAATGATAAGAACAAAAACAAGACAGAACAAAACAAAACAACAACAAAACTCATAAGAAAAAGAAGAAAAGCTTGTGAATATTTTGAGGTCTGTTTGTTGACCGTTACATTTATATTTTCAACATATAAAATCATGTCATCTACAAATACTGAAAGTTTTACTGCTTCTTTACTCAAGTGTACATTCTTGATTTCTTGCCATTAACTTATGATATTGGCTAGAACTTCCAGCCCAGTGATGAACAGGAGTGAGGATAAAGGACATCCTTGTCATGTTCCCTTACTCATTGGAAAAGTTTTCAGTTTTTCTTCACTGAGTGCAATAGAGGCTATTTTTTAATTTGGCTTTTATTGTACTGAGGATTTTCTTTTCTAATCCTATCTTCATAAGAGTCTTTAACAGGAATGGGTTTTGGAGGCTATCAAATGCTTTTCTGCACCAATTGATATGATCATATGGCTCTTGCCTTTTTTCTTGTTGATGTGGAAGATGATGCTAATTGTTTTTCATATGCCGAACTATCCCTGAATCCCTAGTATGAATCCCACTTGGGCATGATGTATACATTTTTTTTGAAATGTTGTTGGAGTCTGTTGGCCAAGATTTTGTTGAGGATTTTTCCATCTCTGTTCATGAGAGAAATTGGTATGTGCTATCCTTATAGCGTCTTTGCTTGGTTTAGAAATCAGAGGTATGGTGATTTTTCATAGAAAAATTTTGGAATTTTTCATTTTTCTCTCTGTTCTGGAAGAGTTGTCAGCTCTTTTCTGAATGTTTGGTGGAATTCTCCTGTGAAGCCATTCGGACCAAGGCTTCTTTAGTTGGGAGTTACTTGATGACCTTATATATTTCTTCTTTTGCTATTGATTTGTTCTTAATGTTCATATGCATTAATTTGGGAAGAGAGTTATTTTCCAGTTATTTGGCCAGGTCTTCCAAATTATTGAATTTGTTGGAATACAGTCTTTTGTAGTACTGTGTAATTAATCTTTTTATTTCATTGTGCTTCTCCTGTTTCATCCCTAATTCTAGATGTTAATGTCTACTCCTTCTTTGTCTTTGTTAAGTTTGCTAGTCATTTGTTGTTTTTTTCCCATTGTTGTTCTGTTTTCCAGTTTATTTATCTCCATTCTAATTTTTATAAGTTCTTTTCTCTTGTTGTAGGATGCATTGTTCTTTTGGCTCTGATCTATTTGCTGGAAGTGCTGTGTTAAAGTGATGACCATAATTCTCTCTTCTTTTTCATGTGTGCATTGAATGCAATAACATGACCTCTGATAATTACCTTTGTTTTGATATGCTGTATTGTTATGTCAATCTCATTGATTTACAAAACGTTCCTAGTTTTCAGTCTTCTTTGGGCTATTATCCATTCTTTTCTGAGAAGTGTCTTATTGAGTCTCGAAGTGTTTGTGTTTGTCTTTTTTGTTCTTTCTATTATTGATTTCCTGATTTATGCAGCTGTGTTCAGAGAAGGTGGTTTGAGTGAGAGGTTTGAATGAGGTCATTCACCTTTGTCCTAGGAGGGACCCTCTATAAAGGAGAGAAAACAGAAAGCCAGTGAGTGGGTGGCTTATCAAACCATAGACTCAGACTGATTCTGGGCACACATCATGACAATCACAACCCCACGTGGCCCAGAGCAGAGGAAGGAACTCCCTCAGGGTGTTGAGTGACCCTGGGCAGCCTTGGTGGGGGAAGGGCCTGGGTAGAGAGACTGGGTGTAGGAGTTGATGTGCCTGGCCTGGGAGGACCATGGGGTGGTCGGAGGGCTCATGCTGAGGTCACAGAGGAAAGGGTTCCATTCTTGGAGAGAGTGTCTAAAGCCTTGGGCCAGGGCAGGGACCTAGGTTCGTTGGCATCCTTCCTACTTGTAAATAAGAGGTCAGAAAGTGCATGGCTTCAACAGACACCCCACTCACAACCCGCATCCACCCTCCCCTCTCTCTCCCTTAAAATCTGCCCAGAGGAATTAAACAGAAACGTTCCCATTAGATGGCAGCTGCCTGAACTCTGAGGCTCTATCATAGGCGTTAAAAAGCCCTCATCATGGCAAAGACCAAGGACACTTACTTGATATCATTAGCTGGCTCCTCTAGGCCCTTGTTCCAGCGTTGGCACAAAAGGACCGTCCCAGTCAGCAGACCGAATCCAATCAGAATGCCCACAACAGCTCCAGCAATCACTGCAGGCCCAGGCCCTGGAAAAGTCTTGGGGTCAGCCAGATTCCCCTCTGTCTCCATCCAATCCCAACACTCTCCCTACTGCCCTAATCTACTTCCATGCTAAGATGGAGGCAGCTGGGCATTTAGAACATGGTGAGTGACCCTCTGTACA
>PVJH01024739.1:0-32629 GCA_004026705.1 Nesogale talazaci | reverse complement strand
ATCGCTGGCGCTGCAGAAGCGGGGCTATGTCCTGTGGGGCTTCTCTTGGCTGCCATCTTTCCAAAAGAGCTGATCACCAGGCCTTTCTTCCAAGGTATTTTTGAGCGGTTGTGAATTCCCAATCTTTAGGATAATGGTTGAGGGCAAACTGTGTGTGCCACCCAGAGACCTTTGTGAAGCACCGAGGTCGGCAAGGTTGTAGACACCCTTCCTTTAAGGTTTGGGGTTGGGTTCCTCAGCTTCTGGTTATGCGTGTGGGCAGGACACCACAGAAGTGATGCGTGTTCTTCCAGTGCCATTGTAGCAGGAGAGCCACGCACCCAGTCTGTCTGTCAGTGGTCCTGGGTCTGTATCCTCAGGCAGTATCTGGCAGGCCTCTCCACTGTTGAGTTACTATGCTTCCTCTCTTACAAGAATCTCACATGAAGATACTTTCAGTCTACATCAATATCCGATTTCTGACTTCTCTTTTGCCTGCTGATTTTGCACCATTTTGTGCATTTCCTTTCTTTTTTATTTCCTGGATTTACAGAATGTTCTAAGTAAGTTAAGGAATGAGTTCCATTTAGCCAAGCTCTGCCTGAACATAGAGGGATGTCCCCGCTAGCGTCCACTCTGCTCCCCACTCTCTGAGACAGAGACACAGTCACAGGAACACACTCCAGTCACCCTGAGGTCAAGACGAAGAGAAACCCGTAAACAAACAGGAAGCCAAAACCACTCTCGTTCACGTGCAAGCAGTAATGCACCATGGAGAGATGTGCTGTTGTCAGTTGAGCACTGTACGCATTCTTGGTCTTCAGTGCTCAGGAAATAATGATAAAGACATCCCGATTAAAAAAAATCCCTGTGGGCTGAGCCCCGGTGGCCTAGTGGTTGTGTGTAGGACTGTGGCTGTGGCGGTCATGTGCTTATGTTAATTTCACGATTGAGATGTAGGGGTGAAGTCTAGCCTGTTAACCTGGAGACAGCCATTGAGTAGCTAATGAGGCCTCTGTGTGGGCATGGCTTTCTCCTGAGACTGCTGGGGGGAAGCCACATGGCCTTAGCCTGATGGAACCAGATCTCTGAAGCTGGCGAAGCCATGTGGAGAGCCCTGCTAGCACTGAGGTGCTTCTGCCACCACTGGATGCTGTTTATGGGCCCTGAGCCCTGGAAGCGAGGAGCCCTGGGGAAGATCTCTGCCAGTGCCGGGACTCTGCACGCACTGGCCTGTTACTTCGTGAGTCAGAAGGAGACATAGACTGGTATCGGACATATGGGCTAATATTAGACTTATGACTTTGAACTGGACTGGGTTGGGATGCTTTCTTAATGTCCTATTCCTCTTGTATATAAACCATACCCTTATATCCACATGCGTGTCTATGGATTTGTTTTTCTTGTTTACCCAGACTAACAGAGCGGCCCACAGGGTTGACAGTACAATTCCAGCAGCAGCTCTCCAGGAGCAAGGGTGGGTCTCCTATTCCCACCAGGCAGCGATGCCAACAACAATAACAACAACAATAGCGGGGAAAAAAAATCCCTGCATTTCACAGTTGTAAAAACTCACTTGAGAAAGTAATAAGCTGCCTAGGAGCAATAATAGAAGTCTTACAATCTTAAGTTCTTTTCTTTAAATTTTCAGAAATGTAAGGTATTTCAAACATCATCATTATTTTCAGTAAAGATGTCCCCCCTGTTATCCCATCCCCCAACTTGGTGGCTTTTGCACCTCCCTGATGACTCTGTTCCTTGACTGGGAGCCATGTGGTGAAGTCGAGTAAAAGGGTAGAAGGGTGCATGAGCGCTGTCCCGGGGCAACAGTCTAGAACGCTGTCCTTACCTGCTGTGGGAAACAGGTGCGGACTGAGTGCTCGGTGTAACCAAAAGACGGCCCTTCAAAGACAGCTGTGGGGAGCTTCAGCGCTTCCTTCAGAAACTGGTCAAACTTGTTAAGTATCAGTAAGCCATTGGAATCTGACATCTGGGAGAAAACATCTATGGAGAACAAAACCAGAAAGTCAAACTACACAGAAATACCAGGGTTGTTTGTTTTTTTTAAGTGAATGGCTCTGTGTCATTTTTATACCCGTTCCAAAATATCATAAAGGTATTATGATTTTCAGTTAATATGAGAACTAGTCTCATGAACGCTGCTCTTTATCTGCCCAGACCGCTGGTCCTATCTTCTCATCCAGTTGGGAAGAAAAGGACTATCTGGAGCCCAAAAGCAACTTGGCAAAGAAGTTGAAATCTAACCATGTTTCAAACCCTTGAGCTTCCTGACAACTTTGCGAGTTGAATATGCACAGAAGAAAATCAAACATGATGACTTTTCTGACACACGACTTCCTTACCATTCTTAAACATCAAATCATATTGCCATTCATGTGCACTTAACTAATGTAGTCTTTATGTGTGAATAGCAGGTATTTTTCATTTTATTTCTGTGCATCTTACTTTGTTCCCAGAAATTGGCAGTGGCCTGCCCTTCTCTGTTAGCATCTGTATATGTGTTTCCATAAGACTTGGGCTTCGTGTAGTAAGTGAAAACATTTGCAGTTTGGAGATGGAGGTATGAAAGAAATGGTATTACACTGGTATATATGATAATGTGATCTATACATGGGGAGAGAACCCGGTGTGTAAAGTATTCCATTTGGCAAGTTCCAAAGTAGAAGACCAAGAGCACATATAAATGCTTACTCTGGGGCTGAGTCCCAGAGGCATAGTGGTTGAGTGCGGGACTACGGCCCACTGGCTTGGTGGTTCAAATCCAGCAGCAGCTCTACAGGAGCAAGGCTGGGCCTCCTACTCCCACCAGAGGGCAGTGATGCCCACAACAACAACCAAAAGCTCTTACTCTTACGATCCCAACCGAGAAACTAGAAAACCCTATTTTTACATAAAATCTGGCTCAGTCATCAAGGGAAGATTTATTTCTTTGTCTTCCTTGTACTGTATTTCTTCAATGTTCCTGGAAAAGAGTTCTGATGGCGTCGTGGTGATGCATTGGGCTGGGATTCCTACGCTTAGCAGCGGGAAGCCACCAGCCGCCCCAAGGTAGACCGCCAGCTGGGCTTTCGGCTCCCGTCACAGTGACCAAGCTGGGAACGCACAGCAGCAGCTCCTCCTTGTCCCACCGGTCGCTGTGAACCGGCATCAGCTCAATGGCAGTGAGTCTGGTGTTGGGTTTCTGGGAAACAGGGAGTTTCCTGTACTCATTTATTCCTGTTTCATCCACTGCTTGGAGTGAAAGGGGAAAATGTCCAGAAGCCGAAGGACAATCTGAAGAAATGTGCCCCTAAGATCTATAAAACGAATGAGTGTCCCAACACTCGCACAGAGAAATTGTCAATTTCCTGAAGCCTTTTCAAACACAGCATTTTGAGAAGTCCTACTCTACATATTAGCAGGATCACTAAAGGTCTATGTGTACTAGATGTATGTAATGTCTGTATGTGGACTACTCTGGTTTCAGTTTGAAGAATTTATACTGAAGACCTAGATGGAGAAAAACACCTTTTAAGAATTGCATTAATTAAAGAAAAATAAAATTTTAGGTTATCAGTTCTGTGGGGTAACTTTTTGAGATATTAAAAAACAAAACAAAAACATATTAAAAAACAAGAAATGAGCAGAGTTTTTGAAACCCTCAATAAATTCAGAACAACTGTTAGATTGTGGTCAAAGGAAAAGTATTCAATTCTAATGCAGCAGGAAAAAAATAAAAAACTCATAGAAATTAATTTAAAAATACATACAAAGTTCCTAATATTGGCCCAAATGCCAAGTACTCTGCAAGTTGTTTAAAAGCACAAACACGAAGTGTGTTACCTGCTCCTTAACCATGAAGTGAGAAAAAGGATATACATATGAAGCAAAGAAGAGGTTAAGGTGACTACATACAACAGAAAACATAGAAACCTGGGAGCATTTGTTAACCTAGCACTCTGACCAAGCCTGCTGCAGGCCACCAAGTACTCTTTTTCCCCTTTCCCAGTATTCTCTTCCCTTAGGAAGAGAGCACTGCTTTGAGTTGGCGTAGTAACTTACCCAGCCTTCCCTTAACACGGTGGGCCAATAGGAGTCTCAGCACAAAAGCAATTAGGATCTCCAGAAAGGATCTCCAAGAAAGTGACAAAACTGAAAGGCTGGCCCTTTTTCCTGCACTCTTCCTCTTTCTGTTGCTGGAGCTCTAGCAGCCACCTGGGACCACGTGGTCATCGTGTGTTAGTCACGCTGCAGGATGGTTACAGAAGACTAGAGAAAGCCCGAGTCTCCAATGAGCAGGAAGTACAACTAGTCTTGGATACCGACCTCTAGACCAGACTTGAACCTGTTTGAACTACCTCAGTTATCACTGACAAAGCAAAATCAGAACAGACCCGAATGTTAAAAGGAATTTTAATGTGGGTGAACCAGAGCCATAGTTGGAGGAGGAAAACTCATGGACTGAAGCCCTGGACTAGGAGACTAGGAGCAGAAAGCCTCATCTTTCTCCCTGAGTGGCTGGAGGTTTTGAACTACTGGCCTCACAGTGAACAGCTAACATGTAACCACTGTGCAGAGACTTGATTTTTTTTTAACCCCCAAAGACTAGATTGATCCCTTTAAGGAGCCTGAAGGGGTAGATTAGATCACACCTACTGCTCATTATATCGATGAGACTGACATTTCACAGGAGTACAATAACCCTAGTGAAAAAAAATCGATCCAACTGTTTTGCGTATTGATGACATACAGCTCCCAGTGAAAAACACCAAGGTGTGTGTTAGACTATCGCCTTCATGGCTGTGATGGGGAAAGGTTACATGTCAGCTTGGTTGAGTCATGAATCTCAGTAGTTTAGCAGTTATGCAATGACGCAATCAGGCAGTTAAGCACTCATCTTCCACTCTGTGGTCATCCTCCATTTTCACACCATGCCAATTTTTGCCCATCAATCCTAACACTGATAAGAGGGAAATGATTATAATGCCAAGGCTGCGAATGGTGACGTGCTTTCAAAGTGGTACAGATGGCTGTCATCTTAGGGTTGAGGGCTACTGTTTCTAATTCTTCTGGTCAAGAGGGCCTGTTGCTAAGCATGCTGCCCTTGTTTTCTAAGGGGGAGATTAAGTTTCTAGCAGATGTTGACACAGGTAAGAGTAAGATAAAAGTCTGTAGGGCAGGCACTGACACCTTGTATATCGTAGTGGCGGTTATTGGTCATCAAAGTTACTGGCAGACACAAGTCGTTGAGAATATTATATCATAACTTAAACTAAGAAATAAAAGGAAATGAAAACTGAGTAAGAAACTATCTGTTAAGAGGTAACTATAGGCTGAGCCCCGGTGGTGTAGTGGTTGTGCGCGGGACTGCAGCCCACTGGGTTGGAGGTTCAAATCCAGCAGCAAGGCTGGGCCTCCTACTCCCACCACCAGAGGGCAGTGATGCCCCCAAAACAAACAAATAAACAAAACCAAAAAAATTTTTTTAAATGAGAAAAAAAAGAGGTAACTATGAAATGGAAATTTTAAGAATTTATTCTAGAATCTCACTTAGGGCTCTCAAGTGAGTTTAAAAATATTAAGGAAAAAAAAGCAAAACAAAATATAAGGAAATGGAGTCCCAAGAAGATTAATTACTGATGAACCACAGAATGAATTAAAGAAGAATGGATTGGAGATACCAGCTAGAAGCTCTATAAAGAATGCAGTGATGCCCCCCCCCAAAAAAAGGAATGCACAAAACAGCCAGAGTTTAGGTTACTGCAGGAACAGTAACAGGAGCAGGAGGTCAACAGCAAATCCAGGGCATTTCAATGTAAGCATTCTAATTGCTGGCACTCTGAATTAGGAAATAAAGGAACTAGAGAAAAGTAGGGTTCTTCAAGGCTGGGGACATGCTGGTGATTCTGAACAAAGCAAATTGAAGAAAAGGCCACTTAGTGAGCTTTGTACATAACTGTCTCTGTGGTGGAGCAGGTTACAAGCTGGGCTGCTAACCGCACGACCCGCAGCTGGAAACCACCAGCCGCTCCTTGGACCAAAGGGAAGGTTTTCCACTCCTATAAAGAGTGACAAGGCTCGGAAACCCACAGGGGCTGCGATGGGTCAGAATCGGCTCAATGGCAATGAGTGGGGTGGTTTTTTTGTTGTGCAGTCTGTTGGCAGTTTCTGTATTTCAACACTTCAACAAGTTTACATGAGCAACCATCGTGCAGGCAGTTAGAGAGCGTGCAGTGGGTCACTCGGCCAGCGCCGAGGATGCTAGCCACGATGTGAGTGAGTGATGGTTTCCAAGGAGGCAAGAGGACACGTGATCTAATTCTTAAACAGCTGGCTGCTGCTCTGACCAGAGAGGGGCTCCAGGTGGTGCCCACTCAAAGGTCAGGTGGCAATGTGCGCTCCTCAGTCGCTCTGTCCAGAGCCACAGCCTCGGAGACGCTAGGGAACAGTTCAACTCTGTCCCACGAAGTCACGGACAGCAAGGGGGGTTGTTTGTCTTAGGTCTTGCATTTTTGTTTCTAATCATCTTATTGGGGGCTCTTATAGCTCTTATCACAATCCATACACGCATCCACTGTGTCAAGCACTTTGGTACACATGTCATCATTTTCAAAACATTTTTTGTTCCTCCCTCATGAGCCCTTGATCATTTGAAGTTTTTTTTCAAACCGCTATTTCCCTACACCCAACTTTTCTATTGGTCGGAGTAGTTGTTACACATCGATCATGGCAATACATGCCCGTTTTCTCCCCATACCTTCCTCTTACTCTCCTGTATTGCTATTCTCATTGGTCCTGTGGGGTTATCTGTCCTGGAATCCCCATGTTTCCAGCTTGTATCTGTACCATGCACATGCTCTGATCTAGCTGGATTTGTACGGTAGAATTGAGGACCTGATAGTGGGGGGCAGGGGAGAGGAGGGGAGGAAGCATTAAAGAACTAGAGGAAAGTTGTGTGCTTTGTTGGTGCTGTACTACACCCTGACTGGCTCATCTCTTTCTTATGACCCTTCTGGAAATGGATGTCCAATTGTCAACATTCGGGTTTTGGGTCTCCACTCCGCCCTCCCCCTCTTAGCTTCTTTATTATTCTCTTAAGGTGGAAAATAACGCACTATGAAATCCGAGTGAAACAGTCAACCAGGGCAGTGCCTGGCACGGCCTGGGTGCAGACTCATCTGTTATCTTCCACCCTCTAACGCAACCCTGAGTGTGTGTCGAATGGCAATGCAGTGCGCTCAGCTTTAAAAAATGACTTCCTTTGGCACACGCTACTCTGGAGAGCGGAGGAGACACCTCTTTCTTCTTTCTCCCTGCAATGAGTAAGTGAGGCCTAGGGGTCTGGGGTGGGGGGTGGAGGAGGCAGCAATCCTCTAATGACCCAGAGGAAGAAAGTCACCTGGCAGGCCAGGAAGATTAGCGCACAGCTACGATACCAGCCTTGGAACCTACTTCTACATGAGAACAATACTCTGCAGTGCAAGAAGTGGTGCAAATGTCACATCTCGTCAAGCTTTCTGTTGCTACCCAATGTGTCCATAAATGAAACATTAGTAAGCTCTTAACCTGTGTCCACGAGGGGCAGAAATGTCTAGGACTAGAGACTTAGTGCATAAATGTGGGTGTGTGTGCATGCACACAAGAACTGCCTGATGGTCAGCACGTGCGCTCACGCACACACGGCAAACCTACACCGACCTGGGTCAGAGGAAGCATGGGAGTGACTGTTGCTGGTTGAAGGCGCTCTCAAGCAGAATCCAACCAGAGCAGTCCCATGCAGCAAGGCAGAACTGCTGCGGGGGGTTTTGGGGGGGCTGAGGTCTTTTCAGAGACCGCTGGGTCTTTCTGTCGGGAAGTGAGCGGGTGGATTCTAACCACCAACATGCTAGTTAACAGGCTAGAGCGTTACCATTCCACCACCATTACTCCCTAGTAAAATAACGAGCCCCCCCGCAAAAATAGCACTTTCAGCTGTACTTTGTTACTACGCCATATACACAGATCCAACGACCAAACCCAAACATGCACAGATGTACACAAGAAGAAACTCATTTGGAAAGCCTGGTGGCAGAGAGATCATGAGCGGTGAGTGATTATGACCTGCTAACTGTAAGGTCAGCAGTTCAAAACCACCAGCTACTCCTCAGGAAAAAGACAGGTTTTCTACTATGTAAAGAAAAAAAACTATAATTTAATAGGCTCATATTCTTTTTTTTTGGGGGGGGGGGGCGCAGGGGGCAATCACTGCTCTCCGGTGGTGGGAGTAGGAGGCCCAGCCCCACTGCTGGAATCGAACCTCCGTCCCAGTGGGCCGCAGTCCCGCGCACAACCACTACGCCACCGGGCCTCAGCCCAATAGGCTCATATTCTAATAAGAAAACATTTTTTAAAAATAATGGAGGTACTAGTAGACCCTAAAATTGAAGAAACAGTGAAGGAGTTCTTTACTCTTTGAATACCGGTTTAAAACACTAACTTAAATATTTTCAGATAACTCATCTATAAGACTAACAACTAACACTAAAAATAATTACTGCTAATTCTAAATGAAGCATAATAAAATGGAATTTATGTCACTGTGATTATATACACATAAAATGAGCTTTCTAAAAAAAGTAAGTGGATAAATTTTATTGAAATTTTCACACACACAAAAATTAAACTAGTCCTCTAATGACAGCCCCAAAGCCTCCTGGCACTAGGGAATAAATTCTCTCCCCATCCCAGATTAATTTCCCCAGGAATTTTCTATACCTCTGAAAGAAGACATGCATATTTCCCACTGTCCCCAGTGTCAAAAACTAAATAAAAAGTGGGCTTTCTCTCTAGTGAAGACCTTACAACTAAGCCCTTAAAGGCACAAGTGTATATACATCTAATCAAAAACTCTGCACTCTGTGTAATGACGTGAGCTCTGGTCGGGCAGTGGTCGCAGGGTATGCTGTGAACACAAGGTTGCTTGATGGAAACCACCAGGCGCTCTGTGGGTCACAGAGGGGGCTTTCCACTCCTTTAGAGAGTTGACACACGGTTCTACCCTGTCCTGTAGGGTCGCTATCAGTCAGAAATGAGTCAATGGCAGTGAGTTTCTTCTGGTGTCTGTGCGTAGGTGTCATGAGCAAAATAATGCTACTACTCCCCCAGCACTTCCTGCGGTGATTCTTGTGTTTCTGGTGCCAGGGCCCCAGGATCACTGGCTGGAGTTCACCTCTATACACTGCTCCTTCTTCCCGACAGGAGGAACTATACACTTTTAAAAGAAACTATGATCTCTGGCTACCTCCCTACAAACGGAGCAATCCAACCCACCAAAACACAAATATATGCCTGTACGCTTATGCATTCTTGTGTATCCATAACTGAACCACCGCATATTCACAGCATGCCCCTATCATGCCTGGAGTCAGGATGAAACCCTGAGTCCTAGAGCTGGTTCAGCCAGGACTACTGTAAGTAAGTCTCTAGATGCCTCTTGGTTTTTCTTTGCTTTTTTCCTCATGGCAGAGAAAGCATCGCCACTGGTGTCCTTACAGATCAGATCTGTAGCCGTCGAAACCCTTTGGTGCAGTTCTCCTCTGGGGTCCAGGGTCACCATGAGTCACCTCCAAAGCTGGGTATTGAGCTTTCTTTTTCTGTCTCTTATGCCTAAGGTACAGTTTCAGGGCTTTTCTCTTGTTGCTGGCACAACCACATTTCGGGTGAGCAAGGCACATGCACACACGAGCTAGTTGCTACAAATGCTCAGAGAGAAGGGGCGGTTGGCAGAAACCAGGGGAGACATCTGCAGGCTCTTAGGAAGCCTGCGACAGAGAAGCTGGTGGTTGTCACTTCCAGAGGTGGCTCCCCTCTGCATTCTGCTCAAGAATCATTGAAGGGAGAAAGGAATGAAAAGCAGGGAAACATTAAGGGAGCACGCAGCTGCAATGATGGGGAGAATAGCCAATCTCAGGCAAAAACAAGTAGAATAAAATTCCAGGTTATCTTTGCCTTGACTACTCAGGATAGACTATCAAAAAGTGTAAGTACTATAAAATGTGAATACTGTTATATTAGAAAAACACTGTACTATAAACCTAGAGAGAACTTCCTGCCATCATTTTGATCTGTTTCCTTTCTTCTTCCTATGTGCTCCATACATTTTTCTCTTAAACTGTATTCCTTTAAGCATTTTCATCTAGAACATAATTTTTTTTTGCAGGGGGGGGGCATCACTGCCCTCTGGTGGTGGGAGTAGGAGGCCCCGCCTTTGCTCCTGTAGAGCCGCTGCTGGAACTGAACCTCCATCCCAGTGGGCTGCAGTCCCACGCACAACCACTACACCACCAGAGCTCAGTCCTAGAACATAATTTTTAATGCATTATATTCAATTACATAAATGGCCTAAATTTCAATGAAGCTTTCACCGTTGAGCATTACAGATGCTTCAAGTTTGTGGGTATTACAAAAGTGTTGCAACAACATACATAAGACTTAGGCTATACCGCTTATTAATTATTTAGCATGCACTCAAGAAGGTAAACTGAGTCAACAGGCGTGATTACTTTTACAGGCTTCTAATAGGTCCTGCTAAGACTGGCCTGCAACAGGCAGAGCTCTCGCGGGGTAGTTGTGAAGCACTGCTTCAATCTGCATGCAGGGTTGGCAGCTCAAAACTACCAGCCCCTCCGAGGGACCAGTGACACGTCTCAGAGACTCACAAGGGAGAAGCGGTGAGTCAGCACTGACTCTGTGGACGTGAACTAGTCTTGGTTTATGTCAGTAGGCTCATACTAGTTTTCTTAAATGAACTTAAATATACATTCTATAAATAATCTATTCCTATCTTTCAGGGGAAAACGGGTGGCATTCATTCTCTGCCATCCTGACTGTGGTAGCCTCCGTCTTCACAATGTCTTCTCATAAGACCTTGAGAGGCAAGAGATTCCTGCCCAAGACACAAAAACAGTATCAGCCCATTCCCCAGTGGATTCGAATGAAACAGTAATAAGACCAAGCAAATGTTTCCTTAAAAAGATGTCTAACTAGAGTTTAAAAATGTGAAAGAAATTTGAACCCCCACAAGTAGCACTGTGAAGGAGTATTTAAATAAAATCACATTTTACTATCATAAATGTGTTCTACATCATAGCTACTTTGAAAAGAAAATAAATCAAAGAAAAATGGAACAAGTATATTGTCCACACTCTTCCTTCAAAGTATATTTATGGAGCCATCTGGCCTTCCAACTCTCACAGAAAACTAGAGGACCAAGAAGTAACCTTGGCCCACATCTCACACTATACTTGAATCTGATCAAATCTCTAGATCTAGCTTTCAATCTAGCAAACACAGAGGACACACAGGATACAATCAGAGACACAAAAGCAAAACCCAGACCATCAGAACAGCTTCAAGACAAATGGCCCAGTTTCTTCAGCCAATAATTTCCATTTCAGTCTCACCTTCCTGAAACCGACCATTCTGTCTTCCTCAAGTGAACTCAGAGGATCACACTTTGCACGCTGGACTGTAAGTGCATGTGTGTTTTTTATTGCTGTACTAGTGGAGTACACTGAAGTAGCCTACAACAGAGCTTGACGTCAGCCCAAGCAAGAGACCTTCGCAGGTGAATCATCTATGACACGGAGAAAATACCGATTGCGAGGCAAAGGAACAGTAAGGACGTGGTGAGGAAATACATGTAGAAATCTAGCAGTGCTTGGCTCATCATAAACAAAACAAATTCATGATCACTAAGTGGTTTCTGAATCTTAGTGATCTTGTCAGCTAAAGTAGAACTCCCCTGGTGGGTTCCCAAGACGGTGACTCCTGACGAGAGTAGGAAACCTCTTCTTTTCCCCAAGGAGCTGCCAGTGGGTTTGAACTGCTGATCTTGAACAGCGAGCAGCCCAAGGTGCAGCTGCTACACCACCAAGGCAGTGAAGAACTACCCAGGGCATGGCTAAACAGAAGCCCTACATAGCAAAGTGTAATAGCTGTGAATTTCCTGTCCTTTACTTCAGCTAAAAAGTCCTGAGGGTGTGCGATGGCAGCAGCTCCATGAAGAACAATGACGCCCTCAGTTGGCTTCCAGAACAATTACACACAGGGAAATCTGTGGGGTAGGTCTACTCTGTCCTCTGGGGTTGCTCAGAATGAACTTGACAACCGTACGTCTGGGTGGAGTCTGGGTCATTGAATCATTTAATCTAGCATGTTCTTGTAGCACCTCGTGAGCAGTAAAATGTTCAAATAACCAAGGTTATTCATATGTTTAGTTGGCAATAGGAAGGGGGAAAAGGTAGCAAAGAGAATTTAAAAAAAAAATCAATCAATTTCTAAATAATTGAGTTTGGCAGTTCTAATATGCCAAGGCACAGTTTTAACACAGTAAATACCACAGAATGGAATTGGTAAGTCTAAACTTTATCAAACATAGTAAAAGTAATCAGTGTTTTCAAACTAAAACAATCTTTAAGTATAATTTTTAGTAATTTGTAAAAAAAAAACTAAAAAGGAAATTTTAATGTCACAACATTAAATATCCATAGTATTCTGAAACTTCTGTTTTCTTGCTTTACACACACACACACACACACACACATACACACACACACTAACCAGTAGTGGGCATAGCTTCCATAGTCCAGGCCAGCAGCTGCCAAGGGAGGAAGAGGTGATAGTAAACACACACAGACTCAACTTATCATCATCCAAAATTCTGAAAACATGCTTTGAAACTACTCAAAAGTCCTAATTTGTATGTAAAATATTTCCAAGAAGAAGAAGATACTTACATCTCAATTTGTCCAGCATTTTCCCACCACACATGGTTGCTAACATAGCCTTAACTGAAAAAACCGTCAACTTGCCCCGGCCCTCACTGCAAAATAAATGACATTAGAAATCATTGCTATCTGGAACCACAAAGACATCAGACACTGTTAAATATCTATAAATTAAAACCCACCCCGAGATGGTACCGTTTTGCCATACCTGTTCAATGCAGAGCACAGCTTCATTTTATGATCGGGGACAAACTCTCTGAAGTGGCCCTCTGGAATTACCCTGTGTCTCAAAGGGATTGCTATCAATCAGAGCAGACTTGATGGCAGGAAGCTTGGGTTTCTGCTTTAGGGCTGCTGAGTGTGTGGCTTTTTTGGTATAAAGACTCATCAAGTATTCTAGAAGGTAAGAACTCTCTGTGACTGATACAGAACCTTTACAGCCCACATGAATTTTGGGTCATCCATGAGCTAACTCCCTGGAAATGAACTTTAGGAATTAATTTCTACTGGTTATGTGAACAAAAGCCAAATTCACCAGGAGTAAATTTCTAATCAACCAAACCTATGAGACCCATGGCTGGGAAGTTTTCAGGTGTACAAGACTGAGGCTTAAAAACAACACCTGAGGTACCACTTGGCTTGAGCAGGAATTCAGAAATGTGGCCTCAGATCTGGACACTCTGACTATGGCTTACCAATATGCACTACACCAACAGATAGGCACTGTTATAAAGACTTTATAATACAGTCACATCTGTAAGCTTCATACTATCATGAGTTTATTATCAAGAGGTCAAATATGTCTGTCTCAGATCTTCCCATGTAATCATCATGAAAAATGTGACGGGGAGGGGGTGATAAAATTGGTATTTTTTAAGGAGCTGGAAGGATAAGGGGTATATAAACATAAACGAATTACCAAAAGAAACATGGCATACCTCCAATAGAATCAAGACGATATCACCAAGAGCCCGGGGCCCAAAAAAGTCCTGTTCTATCTATTCTTCTGGGGCCTGGTTTTACAGCAGACACAAAACTTCAGGGACAGGGTTTTACAGTTAGTTAGCGCCTATAACCTTTTGTGCAATCTCCACACTTTGTGCTCACAGGTTTTTGCTGTAACTTGGGTGAAATGATGAGGTCTATCCTCTTGGTTTTGAAGAGGGAATGTTGTCTCACTTTTATTCACTTAGGGTCCTAACAGAGTGTTTCCTAGCTCTCAGGCCTTTGTGTATACAAAGCTCAAACTTAAGGAAAAGGCACATGGACTCAGATGCCAGAAGGTTCTTAGGGAGCACACGACCAGAAAATAGCAATGGTTGTTCCACCATCAGCCTATTAAATTTATCATCAAGATTACCCAGGAAACCCTGGGTCAAGCTAACATTGAAGAGTGTTGCCTATCTCGCTTGCTTTGGACATGGCATCAGGAGGATCAGCTGTTGGAGAAGGACGCTGTGCTGGGTGATGCTGGGGGCCAGCAAGGCGAGGGACACCCTCGGTGAGATGATTGACCCTGATGCCACAGCGATGGACATGAACATCCCTGTGGTCAAGAGGACGGCAAAGGACATCTTGCTCCACAGTACATGAGTTCAACAGCACCGGCCAACAACAACTTTATAGTATTATACCTTTATAATACAAGTCCACTCCCCCACTACTAATGTTAGAAGAGAAAAAAAGAATGCTTTCTGATCTTCCTTTCCAGCTAGGTCTTGGGCACATGACCCAAGTTCCACCAGTAAGACAGACAAACCCTAGACTTCAAATATAAAAGTATTCATTTCTAGAAAATACAAACTCCAGCGAGTTTATCTGGTGAGGATGGCAGCTGTGGAAGTGGTTACATCAGTTTTAAAAACAGAAGAGACTGATTCTCCTGGCAGAATTCAGAGCCCAGCATCAGTGGTGCTAAAGTGCCAGTACCAAAGTCTGTGCCCGACAGAAGTAGAGGCAACTTCAAGAGACCAATTTTTTTTTTCCAAGAGACCAAATTTTTTTTTAGGCATCACTGCCCTCTGGTGGTGGGAGTAGGAGGCCCAGCCTTTGCTCCCGTGGAGCTGGAATTGAACCTCCATCCCAGTGGGCCACAGTCCCATGCACAACCACTAGGCCACCGGGGCAAGAGACCAATTTTATGATATGACTCGGAGCTTTATTCTTGCCAAGGTGGGTTTTCACTTGTTCCCCAAACTTTCCTAGGTTTCCCATCCTTAAAATAAATTGGTCAGAGTTGGTTTTTCTTACCTGCAACTAACTACTCCTAGACAGAAACTTCTAACCTGAAGTCACAGGCCCAGAAAGACGAATCAGCAAAAGAAAACAGTTCCTGCCATCCGAAGACTACAAGTCGAAAGTATTACTATTAATCAGCAACGAGTCAAAAGTATTACTATTAATCAGCAACGAGTCGAAAGTATTACTATTAATCGGCAGAGCAGGAATAAAGACAAAGTGCTCAAAACAGCAAGGAACCAACCCTGGCTGCAGAGCTAGACTAAACCTGCTCTAAGTGTTTTTGTGGACATGGATTTCACAACACAAGAACATACAGAAAGAAAAGTTAAAACAGAACCTTCTGAGAGATTCCCATAAACATCCGGATGTTGACTATATTTGGGGGCTAGAAAGGTCTGTGATACAGGAAGGACACACAGGGGGACCGTAAGGTGCTGGTGGCATTCTAGTTCATAGCCCCCATAGTACGTGGGTAAGGAGTCCGGGTGGTTCCGTGGCTCTGGTTGCTAATTCCAAGGCCAGCAGGTCAAATCCCACCAGCTGACCTTTGAGAGCAGGATGAAGCGGTCTGCTCCTATAAAGATCTATAGTATCAGACACCCTCTATAAGATTGCCCATACTGATTGTGATAAGAGCTGGAAGAGGGCCCAATAAACTGACTTTAAAAAAAAAAAAAAAGATTGCTCCTATTATCAGGAGAGAACCGTCCCTGGAAAAGGACACCATGCCTGGTTACGTAGAAGGGCTGTAAAAAGAGAGAAAGGTAAGATAGACTGACAGGGTGGCTGCCACAATGGGCTCCACTCCAAGAACCACGGTGAGGATGGCGCAGAAACGGGCCAGGTCTCCTTCTGTTGTGCCTGCGGGCATGATGGGTCTGCACCAGGCCGGTGGCACCGACAGGAATGGACGCGTGGGCAGAGGGTCTGATTTGGGGGGAATAGTCCTTGTGGGACTATGTGCTTTATAGCAAGTCATTACACGGTATTTTGTTTTGTGGTTTCTCAAGAAGCACAAACATACTTTCCAACTCAGAGTGACCCCATAGGGCAGGACAGAACCCTTCCTGTGGGTTTCCGAGACGGTCAACCCCACACCTGAGTGGAGAGCCTGGTCCCTCTCGCAAGGAACAGCTGGGGATTTCAGACTGCTGACCTGGCAGCTTTTATTAAAATAAACTTCTATTTTACGTAAAAAGAAAGGTCTTGTATGTTTCTCATGAAATATTGTTGAAAACTGAAGGCTCTGATTGCCAGAGGCTGAGGCAATCTTAAACGCTGCTTAATAGAAGTCCGTTCTCTGTGACATTCTGGGAAGGGCAGTGAGGAAAACCGGTGGTCTCCAAGGGGTTAGGGGGCAACTGGCGGGAGCCAGGGCATCTATCAAGCAGAACAACAGTGGGGTGTGGCCCTGGGATAGCAGACAGATGGCTTTACGTGTTTGTCACAACCCAGAGAACTGGACGACACAGAGGGAACCTTCATGTCCTTAGCGACTGAATGTAGCAATGTTACCCAAGGCCAAACTCCCCACCATGACTGGATTCTAACTCACAGCCACTCTGTGGAACAGAGGAGAATTGTCCCTATGGGTTTTCAAGACTGCAAACGGGAGTACAGAGTCTCACCTTTCTCCTGAGGAGGGGCTGGTGCTCTAGAATTACTGACCTTGGGGGCAGCAGCCCAATGTATCATGCAGGGTTCCTTGTAGCCATACTGGCTTGTCTTAGATAACAATGCAGCACAGTGTAAGATCTTAGAATTAGGGGAAACTGGGGAGCTCGATGCATTTTCTGAGCAATGCTTCGGTAAATAAAAAGCTGCTCTAAAAAAGTAAGCATAAAAAGTACATTAAACAAACCCTAACAGAAAGAACCCTAGGAAAATTAGGGTATCCTTGCCAGACAAGAAAAAATAATGGCCCTGTAAGTTAAGACACCTAAAAAGGATAAATTGCAAAGTGCAAAGGTTTCCATAACAAAAGGTTTAAAAGAATGAAAACACCAAGACCCAGGTGTTTGGGATCCAACCTTGAAGATTCTGATTATTTGGCTGAGGGTATGGGTCTGGGCAGTTATCATTGTTTTAAGCTTTCCACGTCACTCAAAGGAATAACTAGAACAAAGAGCCACCGACCTAAGGCAACTTGATTAAAAAAAGAAAACTAGGCAGAATGGTGTGAAGACTGGCATCTTGCCTCCACCGAGAGGCTGTGTGTAAGAAAATTCTGGCCCTCTGTTTCCATATCCATTATAGCTAAGAAACTTCGATGAAGCCATTCTACTTTGAACACATGAAGTTACCCTGAATCTTGTCGGCTTGACAGCAGTGAGTCTTTTGGTTTTACACGTGTACACAAAATATACAAAGGAAGAATGACAAATGAGTTCCAAGCACATAGAAAGCACTGACCTTAATGAACAATAAGGGACATACAAGTTAAAGCAATACTCCGACATTTCTGTAAGTGCCCTAAGTTACTCACTCTGTCACCAGGGACAGACTTCAGTCAGTCTAAATACAATAAATTATGACTTAGGAAAAAGATATCACACTTGACTATATTTTACTTTTAATATATTTTATCCCTAAAAAAAAAACCCCACTACTTGTCAGTCAGGTGTCATACTATGGTGACTTACATGCTATTATGATGCTGGGAGTTATGTTACCAATATTTCAAATACCAGCAGGGTTCACTCATGACGGACAGATTTCCACAGAACTGAGAAAGACTGGGAAAAAGACTGAGACTCTAACTCTGGAAAAACAAAAGACAGTCAATGAACGCCTGAAGGACAGCAGCAGCAGTTGCCCGACTGTGGTGCTGGAAGATGTACCCCTAAGGCTGGAAGGTATACAATATGCATAGCACAGTCAATGTTGATGATGGTACCGCTCCCTGGAAGGGTGCAAGAATGATCCAGGGGCCTCCAGAAGCAGATGCCTCCACTTTGTCCCGACTTGTGGGTGATAGTAGGTTTTTCAGTTTTTCAGTTGCCACAGAGACCTTGAGTAATTTTTTTGTGTGTGAAAAGGGAGTAGTGGACCCCCTAAGTTTGGGGACCTATGGTGTACATGGAGTAAAGCTTTCAAGACAATCATTTGTTGATGTGGCTTGACTCAAAATGAGAAAAAAAGTTGCTTTTGATCAGCATTCCACCCCAGCTAGAACAAAATATGTGAGCTTTGGAAACACGCAACATGCAAGCTACTTGACATCTATATTATAGATTATAATATTTATAAACTCAGTTCTTTTGGAAATAGTAGTCCTTAATTCAGAAAAAAATTTTAATCCGATAGCAATAGATATACTAAACTAAATTGAAGCTGCACTAAGACACGTGTGTATTTTTCTATCCATTAGTGTTTATTATCATTCTCAACCACTGGTCTCAGACCAAGTAACCTGTTCACTTACAAAAATAATCCAAATCAAGTTACTTATAGCACGTACGCGTGCGCGCGCGCGCACACACACACACACACACACACACACACACACACACCCCCGCCAATAAATACCAGCTATCAGCAATCTGGAGCACGGCTGTAACAATGCATTCAATCATGGCCATTACTGTAAAGACAGTGCTGGACTGGGCAGTATTTCAATCTGTTATAAATGGGGTCACCATGAGTCAGAACTGACTCTGTGGTGCCTAACAGCAGAATGACAACAACCTATAGTCCCTTCGCTCCTCCACTTTCAGGTTCACCCCCGAGCCACGTTTTTGATTCACAGCTGCTACACAGGAATCACTACATGTGATCTCCTATCCAATCAGGGCTCTTCCTGCCTGTGTCTGTGTGGTGTGTGCTCTTTCCTGTGTGCAGATACAGGAGGGCTTAACATTCGATACTTCCTTGGGGCTGTTCAGGTTAGGCATCTAATTGTCAGCACACGCAATAGGGTAAGGGGAATATGTAAGTAAAGTTGGGGATGCTTTAAATGCAGCTAAAATTTGAGGCATCTTAGAGTAATGACCACAGTAAATGCGAAGGAGATGAATTTACAGACAGGAGCGATGTGGGGATGATGCTGAGGGAGCACTAATGTATAAGACACTGCAGGTGAGTGCATAACTCTGCTTCCCGAGGATGGGGTGTGAGCTCAGGTCTTAATTATGAACTAAGTAACATCCATGCCTGTTCCCACAATCTTATTTTCTCAAGTTTCATGGTATTTCTATTTCTTTCCTTCAGTGAGGAAAATCCTTAGCTCTTTGACGCTCTCCAGTGTTCGGTTCTGAATGCTGTTCTTGGCCTTGAGATCCCTGGGCGCACTTTAGGCCTCTCTACCTACCATCTCCAAAAACTGTCCCTACACAAGGCGGGGGAGGACTCACCCTCTTACTCTCCTAAAGTGTCACGGGAATTCTTTGTCGGCTGCCTCTACCATCAGAGGCCACAGAAAGAAACTGCCGCCATTCCGCAGCCCAGCCCAGTCCTCTGGGAAGAACTCAATCTTCAGTGTTCCTCCCCCCCTGCCCCCCCCCCCCCCAATCTCCCCACACACACAGCCAAACATAATCTGCCTGTGCTGGCCAAGTTACATTTAAAACAGAAAGTTCGGCTGCCTGTAGACACGGTATAGGTAAACTCACAATAGCCCACATTTTTAGTAGGTCTGATTGAAAGGTCAAGTGTCTACACATAACTTGTGTTCATCACAAATAGCGTGACTCATTTAAAATCGGCTTCATGGTAGCTACGGAGGTGATTAATGGTACCATGAGACAGTCAACAGTAAACATTAACCTTGTATATAAAGATACTGAGAAGAAAGGGTCAACAAGTACTATTTGTTGAACAAAACATGGGAGAGGATGGTTGTTATTTTAACTCCACCCAAAGAGAATTTCTCCAGAAAGTATCCTCCTTCAATAAGGGACGTGATTCCCTTTCTCAGACCTCTCTGCATGATTCATTTCACCAGACCTGTCATTTTATCGTCTGACAAGAAGCTGTGCACATGACGTCTAAAAAGAAGTTCTTATTACCCAACCCTGAGAAAACATCAGTATAACTCTGTGCCAAGCTATCCAGACAGTGAGTCAACTTTAATAAACACTGTTACCGTTTTATCTGCAGGCACCTTCAAAAGACTCTGCAATTCTCACCTGCGCCTGTTGGATGGGCCTTGGTTCATTCCAGGTTAGTAAATCCCCCAAAATGCCTCTCTTGTTTTCTAAAACAAAGCTAGATTGCTAAGGGAGCCTGAAGAAGAAATGATGTTTCTGAATTACGGTGCTAGTGTATGGGATATAAAAAGACTTTTTGAGGGAGCGGGGAGTGGCAGGGGAGAGGGGAAATGAGGAGCTGATACCAAGAGCTTACGGAGAAAGAAAACATTTTCAGAATGATGAGGGCAACAAGTGTACAAATGTGCTTGACATACAACAGATGGATGGGTTGTGATAAGATTTGGACGAGGCCTCAAAAAATTTATTTAAAAAAAAAGTTTTTCCCCAGCTTCTCTCCCATGAATATATGTCAGACCTAGGACATTGCCTGCTACTAATGGTAAATGATTGCTGAGTCAATCCCCCTGAAGGCACCAGCCATCCAGAGCAGGCAGACCCGAGTGTCTGCTCACGCCTTACTGTTAAGGACAGTGGACTGCTTTCCTGGAAGGGCTCAGAATAAATCAAGCCTGCAGCTCAAGGACAACCAAGGTCAGGCTGCCATCATGAATCGAGGATCCGCCCATCCATCACGTGTGTACCCTCAATCCCTCCTCTTTCTATAGTATCTACACCTCTGGATCGGCCCCTCCCACTACTGCCTTGCCTATAGTACAACCCCTTCCTGAGATGCTTGTCTTTACCTGTAATCAGGGTGCTTGCACGCCCCCAAAAGATACGTAAGTCTTGGTTAGAAATAAATTGCTCTCCCTCTCTCCCCCTCTCTCTCTTCCCCTCTCTCTTCTGCCCACGCTGTGCATGGACCTGGCTGGTGAGAACGTCCAGGAGGTGAGCATGCTACCAAGAAATGTGTCTAACTCCTTTATTTTATTTCCTCTCCTTTCTTATTCTCGATGACTTTACTATGACCTTTATATACTTTAACCCTACAATTGTGCCAACTGAACCCACGACAGTGTGGGGGGCTGGTTTCCCCCACACTAGTAAAGGGTGGTATGTACCAGGGATTGACCGAACTGAACAATCTGTCTTGGAGGAAGGACCGCCAGGACGCTCCTTAAGGTGGTGAGCCCTCGTCTCCAGGACTCTGGACATTGTCTCGGGAGGGGCTGTCCGTGGAGAGGGAGGGCATCGCTCTTAGTCAACTGGACGGTCAGAGAAAGAGGAAAACGCTCAATAAGACGGACTGACACAGGGATTCCAACAGTGGGCACAGCACACTGTTCTGCTGCCCGGAGGCTCACTCTGAGGTCGGAACCAAGCTGACCTCACATGACAAGCTGGACAGCATTTACGGCTTTCTACCATCTTTCAAGAGTCTAGACCAACAATTCTCAACCTGTGGGTCTCGACACTTTTGGAGCCGAACAACCCTTTCACAGAGGTTGTCCGAGTCATAAGAGCAACAAAATTACAGCTATGAAGTAGCAATAAAAATAATTTTACGGTGGGGGAGGGGGGGGTCCACCGCAACATGAGGAACTGTCTTAAAGGGTCATTAGGAAAGCTGAGAACCACCTGTCTGGGGGCTCTGGGGGCATAGTGGGCTACGCCACACTGAGCTCCTAGCCACAAGGCCAGAGGCTGGACCCCACCAGCCACTCCACAGGACAAAGACGAAGCTCCTCATCCCATAAAGATTTACAGCTTCAGAAACCCAAAGGGACAGTTCTACTCTGTCCTGTAAACTGACTCTAAGTCAGAGTCAATTAAATGACGGGGAGTTTGGTTTTGGTTTATGAAGGCTTTGCTGTTCAAGTTAATACTTTGGCATATAACACCGTGGAAAGCATTTTTTTTTTTTTACTACGGAAAACCCTGTTCTCTGTGTCTTAAGCGATTGCTATATCTTGGGCAAACAGTTGTGGGTGCTGTCAACCATAAATTAGGAGTTCTTTTATTAAAACAAGCACCCACTTTATGAACATGATTAGCAGTCTAATTACCACATGTAGCTTAAGTAATAAGAGCAATTTTCTTTGATTTTCAAAAACTCTTATTTTTCCCATTAATCTTAATTTTTCAAACTTTCACAGATGAATGGATTATACAGTAATCAACTGCAAATCAAGAGCCTGTTTGTCAAATAGTTTAATTACCACCAGTGGAATCAACTTAGAATATTATCAATTTTCATGAATTCAGAATGTCTGCTGCTTTCCATTTCCACCTCACACATATTTATTAAGGATCCAGTGTTGTGCTTATTGAGGAACCAAAGAGCCCTGAGGCCACGTTCTGCTCACAAGGACTTTATTTGCACACTTGTAACAGTTCACAGAATTATAGGATGAAAAGTCAAAAATAATAACGATACAAATAAGTATGAAAGGTCATCAAGGAGATAAAAAAATTGGTGATCATGAGAAAGGCCCTAGAGTAGACAAAAAAGTGAGGTGAACCCCAAGGCATATATGTAAAATCGCATAAAAGATGTGGAAAGATGAGATGGAGAATGGGAGTTCCCATACCCAGGGAAGTGAGTGCAGGGGAAGTGGGGGTGGGGACAAGGATAAGAATGAAATGAAGAGAGGAGAAATGAGCAGGCAAGATTGGAAAAAGAGCAGTGTCTCAGGTAGGTTGGCCATGGGTTGGTGTGAACAGGGAAACAGAGATCGATACCATTAAGTCTCACTGATAGTACAGACTTAATTCAAAAACCAGGAGTCTCTGATACTTTCTCAGATGGGGAGTTACATGATGAAAATAGTGTCTTACCAATTAATTTGGAGATACAACATGGAGCTAGGAAGTCTCTACAGATTCCTGCCTAGTGTTCTGCTCAGCATCAGAAAAAAAGAGACAAAGTAAAACCAACACACTTAGGGAGGAGAAATTCCTTATAAAAAGTACACAACAATGCCGTGCCCCAGTGGTGTAGTGGTTGTGCGCGGGACTGCAGCCCACAGGGCTGGGGGTTCAAATTCAGCAGCTGCTCTCCAGGAGCAAGGTTGGGCCTCCAACTCCCACCAGGGCAGTGTTGCGGGGAGGGGGAGGGGGGGCAGGGAAGTACACAATAAAAGAAACCTAAACACATAAAAAGAACACTTGCAATACTTATGAAATGGCAGCTAATGGGCAAATCCGTTGCATATCTGCCTAACCTGAAATCAGGAAGAGTCCTTCTTGCGAATGAGCACAAACACATGATTTCTCTTGGAGAAGGGGAAATATTACATAAATGAAATAAAAAGTAAATATATCATGGGTACTTCAGGTTCATTCACTTCTGCTCCCGAAACAGTTTAGCCACAAGCAATTTCCAGCTGGTTCACGATGCGGAATCCACAGCACGCCATACTACCACTTCATCCAGTGGGGGGCACTGTGCAGGCAGCTGGGCGCCAGTTCCACCACACCAGTCATTTTTTCCCACTAGGCTCGGGGTCCCCCCTTAAGATCTCACTATTTTTTACATTGAAAAGCTCTAACACATTCTCTGTTGTGAGGTGCCATCTGGTTGGTTCCAGTTTAGAGCGCACCTATGTAGGGCAGAACAGGACACTGCCTGGCCCCCCGCCATCCTACCACAATCGTTGTTTGCACCCAGTGTTACCCATTCCCTACCATCTCCTAAAAGTGCTCTGAAGAGCTATGCTCGGATCTTTATAAGAGTACATGCGCTACCACAACAGATATCAAAATTGTCCTGTGAACAGAGTGTATTTCAGGGGTGTCATGCTAATGGAGGTCACCCTCTTGATGCTCTGTTACATGCTTTTTCTGGTTTTTGGAATATGAAACCCCAGATTGATGAAGCGAAAGTCACAGCATGTAGAATAAGGGATTCAGGGAGAGTGGGGCCGGGGGCATGGGGACAGTGGTAAAAGGAAGACAAAGAAGAATGCTTGCAACCTAACTGTGGTAGCAATTTTACATTCTACATGATGTGATTGGAATATGGAATGACTTGATGTATGTATTAAATCCCGACTTGAAAGATTTTGTTTTCTACTCTGTACTAGCTCTCTCCTAATTTCATACTTTGCTGTTACTTTAGTTCTTTTTGCCATCTTAAATACTTCTAAGAATCAGCAGGGATATAAATAAAACACTGCACATAAATACATGAAGTGGTTTTTTTTTCCTCCTTGGTAATTAAAATTTTGTTTAAAAATCACTAATAGAGAAGACTGTAACATAATATTATCTTTTCTAAGCATTGCACATAATGTGCTAGCTAGGCAGAATTTAGGGAACACATTTGGTTCTATTTAAAATTAATTAGTCTGTTTTTGTTTTAAGCACCCAATATTATGAGGAAACCATAAACCCTTTGAATATATCCAAATTAAAATACTAAAACAAGATTTTAAAATAGTTGTTAACTATACTTGCAAATTGCACAAGAATTTCCTCAAATTGATACACCATAAATTATATGTCAAAGTTTTTAAACGTTAAAAAAAAACAAACCAACCTTTAAATCCTTCAAATTAGCAAGAAGGTCTTCTGAACGTATGATGAACAACCACTCCTGGCCCATTCATTTATATAGTCAGTATTAAAGTATTTTAAAGGTTATTTCCAAATCCAGTTTCATTGGATTTATGGATTCTTTGTAGGTTTGCAATACATAAATTGAGATAGAATATGTATGAATTGTTGAATGCAAAAGTGATGATCGACTGTAAACCTTCGCCTAATTCACAATGAAAATTTTAAAAGGAAATAAAAGTCTAAAAGACAGAGGGGTCACAGGGAAGGGATGACCCAACCAGGGTGCAGTAAAGCATCGGTGAAACACACAATATTCCTCTGGTTCCCTGAGGCTTCCTCACCCCCCACTATCATGACCCTGGTAGGGCTTGCTTAATTCAGAAGACACCAGAGCATGGTGTCTATATATACCGGTATATAGGCTCATGACACATGGAATCCAGGAACGGGACTGGAAATAGTGATACCAGAAGGTAAAGGGAAGGGGGGGTTAAAGATGGAGAAAAGGGGGAACCGATTGTAATGATAGACATAACCATACACCCTCCTCCAGGGGGGAAAAACAACCAAAAACATGGGGGGAGACGGTGGATGGAGTGAGATATGAAAATAACAATAATTTACAATCTATCAAGGGACCATGAAGATGGGAGTGGGGGTGCAGAGAAAAAAGAGGAGCTGAAAACAAGAGCTCAAGAGAAATGTCAAGAAAAGAAAGACGGCCACATATGTACAAACATGCCTGATGCGATCGATGTATGGACTGTCATAAGAGTGAAGAACCCTCCCCCCAAAAATGATCATTTAGTAAAAAGAAAAATCCTAGAAATGTCTTTAAATAATTTCCTTTTGACTCATTGTGGCAGTTACATAATTTGGCATCAACGGGTGGATATGGAAGTGAAGGGGTGAAGTCCAGCCAGTCTATCAAGTCTCAGCCAGACAGTGCCTCCTCGTGGGCATGACCTTCCCCTAAGAAGGGTCCTGGGAACCTCCCCACCCCTCTCTGCTTCACCCTGCTGAAACAGAGTCACTCGGAGACCTCCAGAGCCCACCAGTGCCGTGCGGTACTGCCACTGCCACCATTGGACCCGGAAGACTTCCCCCCACCAGGCAGTGATCTTCCTGCGTTTTGCATTGTTGCAGCTGTCAGTCTGAAGAGGGATTGATGAGCTAGTCTCGGACTTAAGGCCTTGATCTGGACTGGGCTGGGACGCTTTGTTGATGCATAAACCACTCCTTGCTATAGAGCTCTCTCTTACACATACGAGAGTGTCTCTGGATGTGTCTCTGGATGTGAACTTGGCCGGACACACTGGTGAATCTAAGCTTACCTCCCTTCGGTAGGCCGTATGGAAAAGGAATGATGAAAGGCAGACTTCTTAAAATGAAATAAGCACGTAAGGTACTAGCCTGTCATATGCAGCAATCATGAAGTTGAGGAGGAGGCTGATCGACTGTTCCACACTAATCTGGTGTGTAGAAGGGAGGCGTTTGTTCAGCTGGTAGTAGATGGAGGAGATGATAGTTTCAAGGCGGGACACACTGATCTCGGTGTTATGATCCAGGGTATTAAGGCCATTATCTCGAAAAGCTTCAATCATGTTCCAGATATCAACAAGATGAACTGAAAACATGAGGGAAACAAACCGTCAACAATTTTAAAACACAGAAACTTCCTTCACAATTAAGACACTTGCCTTTTTCTAGTGTGTATATATATATATATATATATATATATATTTAATAAATAATATGACCACATATAGCACGATGAAATTAAGTAGAGCAATTCTGGAATAGTGCATTCGTGAATATACCACACATCTTTTTTTTTTCATTGTGCAACCCACTTCAGTGCCTGAAGCCCATGGGGTAAAGCCAGGTAATGGTTTGGGGTTACAGTTTGCCCTGGCATGGGACACTATGAGAGGCCCATGGGTTGGACCTGCCATAAATCCAAACCCATGCACCACCACACTTCTTTAACACTTCTGGAATACATTTCAAATTAATTCACTCGTCCTTCCATAATACAGGAAAAACATATTGATCTGTTCATTTTAATCATTTGACATATATAAAAAGAGCTCAGTTCATTTTGATCATAATTGTAGAGGAAAAATATAAGAAGTCACAGTTCTGGGCTTTCCAGCAAATGGTGGCCTTGACAGACACACTGTACAAACACTACATTAAAGACAGGAGAACACAGATATGGAGCGGAAACCTGGGGCCTCAAATCTTGGGAAAAAGAAACTGAGAAACAGAGCAAAATAGAGGGTCAAAACACACACACACACACACACACAGCAGACCAGTAAATGCTCCACCAGTCAGCCATGAACCCAGCAGCTCCACACACACCACAGGACAGTCTCTGGCCCCCAGAAAGGAAAACGATGGGGCCCTCTCCCCCTCCACCACCACCCCTACTCGTGATGAATGCAGACACATCATCTGGTGCCCTCAGCAGCCAATTGTGCTTCTGTTCCACATCCTTTTACAAAAATCATTTTATTAGGGGCTCGTACAACTCTTATCACATCCATTGTCTCAAGCACATTTGTACATTTGTAGCCATCATTGTTTTCCAAAGCATTTTCTTTCTACTTAAGCCCGGTATCAGGTCATTTCCCCCCTTCCTCTCTGCCCCCTTCCCTCATCAACCCTTGATAAATTACAAATTATTTTCTCATGTCTTGCACTATCCGAATTCTCCCCCCAACCCCCTTGTCTGTTGTCCAGCTCCCTGGGAGGGGGTCATTGTGACTGATTCCGTCTTTCTCCTCTCACCTCCCTTTTACACTCTGGTAATGGCTACTCTCAATATTGGTCCCAAAGAGTTTATCTGTCCTATGTTCCTTGTGTTTCCAGCTCTTATCTGTACCCATGTATATGCTTTGGTTTAGCCAGGTTTGTAAGGTAGACTTAGGGCCATGATAGTGAGGGGGGAGGAGGAGAGGAAGCATTAAAGAACCAGAGGAAAGCTGTATGTTTCATCATCAGTGCTACACTGCACCCTGACTGGCCCATCTTCTCCCCACGACCCTTCTGTAAGGGGATGTCCAATTCCTCACAGATTGGCTTTGGACCTCCACTCTGTACTCCCCTCTCATTGACATTGTGATTTTTTTGCTCTAGATCTTTGACGCCTGATATCTGTTCTTATCGACACCTCATGATCGCAGAGGCTGGGATGTTTCTTCCATGTGGGCTTTGTTGTTTCTCAGTTAGATGGCCGCTTGTTTATCTTCAAGCCCTTAGGACCCCAGACACTCTATCTTTGGCTAGCTGGGCACCATCAGCTTTCTTCACCACATTTGCTTATGCACCCGCTTTGTCTTCAACGACTGTGTCGGGAAGGTGCTGCTCTACATTCTTTGAGCTGTAAGTTCAACTGGATAGCGGGTAACCAGGAAGTTCGGCTGTACTTTGTGGGAAACTGCTGTAGGGGGCTAGGAAGTAGTGAACCACCCTCAGCTCCCCATAGATCCCCACTACACAACGAGATCACCAGTCTACATTCTCATATACTCAGCAGTGGTGACAGTGGCTGCAATCCCCACCTGGCATTGATGGGGATGGCAGAGGCCTGGTGCCAGCCTGAACTAGTTTGGCTTTTTTTCCTGGAGTAGTTTTAAAGCAGTAGAGCAGTGATAGTAGGGGTAAGACCCACACATTCATGTACTCAGTGACAGGAGCAGCCACTGAAAACACCCAGTTGGCTCAGGAGGAGTTAGCAGAAGTGGCTAGTGCTCTGAGGCTGATGGAGCCAGCTCAGGACTTTAAAAAAAATTTTAAGAAGATGGGTAGAGCAGACTTAGAAGGGGCTGAGCCCATACTTTCTCAAAGCCCCATAATCTGCAGTGGTGGGCCAGTGCCCTGGGACTGTCTTTAAAGTAGCAGAGCAGTCCTAGTGGGAGCAGGGCGCGCAGATGCTTTGGATGCTTTGGAGTGACAGTCGTGGCAGAGCCCACTCCGCACCGACAGAGTCTATCGGTGGGTTATCAGTGCCAACTTGGATGGAGGTAATTTTTTTCTCTTGACCTTTTGTTTTGTTTGGTTGGTTTGGTAAGAGGAGTGCAATTATTCCTAACCTCTGATTACACCCTGGTGTCCAGAGAATTGCCGACACCCACTCTCATGACACTCCAGAGACTGCCCTCCTCTGGGGTGCACCTGAGTGGGACCTTGATACGCACACACTGGTAACTGACAACGAGGGAACAGCTGCTGGATCCAGCCCAGGGCTGTTTAGTTTTTGTGGGGTTTGTTGTCGCTGTTGCTGTTTGGGGGTTGGTTTATTTTTTTTTTGCTTTTTGTGTTTTGTTTTTGTTTGTGGGCTTGTTTATTGGTTAGTCTGTTTGCTTCATTTTGGCTGCTATAAACTTGTAGGTTGCAAATTGTAGATTTGTCTGTTTGTTTGTTTAATCTTTCCTTGTTTACTCCAGTCACCAGACCTCCATCAACTACACCTGACAAGAAAGTACAACCACCCACTCCAGTACGACCTGTTCAACAAGTAAACAGACACCCACACACAGATACACACACAACCACAGTGCCTTGGAGACCACAAGAAAATAACAGTTCATACAAAGATAGGAGAGGATGGATCAAACCAGCGAGTCAAAATACCTCCTTGAGGAAGATAACTTATTGCATATCAGATAATTACATTAGGCTTCAGAGTAGTAGCAAAATTACAGTTATGTAATGAAAATGAAAATAATTTCATGTTTAGGGGTCACCACAACATGAGGAACTGAATTAAAGAGTGGTGGCATTAGGAAGGTAGAGAACCACTGTATTAGACTAAGACAGAGTAGAAGATGTCAATAAAAACAAAACAAAAACTGGTCAGTGAAAACCTTATGAATCACGGCAGAACTTGATTGACAGTAGTCCTCGGAGATGATTCCAACAGGAAAGATAGAAAAGACAGAAAAGACCAGCATCAGAAGGGACTCCGAAATTTGTTCTTTAATGTATAGTAGCTAAAGCCAATGGAAGAAATTATGATATGAAAGTGTTGAACTTAAGAGTCCAAAAGGTAGCTCGAGAAGGCGGGGTAAAATATATAATAAAATGTACAAACACTTTGAATTAGAAAAACCAAAAGAGAAGAACATAGCATTTCTCAAGCTGAAAGCCATGAAAAAAATTCATGCCTGAAGTTCAGTATTGAAGGATTCTATGAGCAAGATACTGAATGATGCAGAATGCATCAAAAGGTGATAAAAGAATTACACAAATTCACTGTATCAAAAAGAATTGGCCAGTGTTCAACCATTTTAGGGGGCAGCATATGATCAAGAATTGGTGATTGTAAAGGAAGACACCAAAGCTTCACTGAAGGTATTGTCCAAAAACAAGGCTCTAGGAATTGATATATTACCATCTGATATGTTCAACAGAAAAATACTTTATGGGAAGTACCGACTCATGTATGCCACCAAAAGTTTGAGAGACCCGGTAACTATTTAGAAGAAATCGAGCTGAGCCCCGGTGGCTTAAGTAGTTGAGTGCGGGACTGTGACCCACGGGCTTGGCAGTTCAAATCCAGCGGCGGCTCTCAGGAGCAGCGCTGGGTGGCTCCCAGGACCACCAGAGGGCAGTGATGCCCCCCCCCCAAAAAAAAAAGAAGAAATCCCTATTTGTGTCCATTCTAAAGAAAAGTAGTCAAACAGAATATAGAGATTATTTAACAATGTAATTAATATACATTAATGTTGCTGAAGGTAATGTACAAACGGTTGCAGTAGTTCATTGATGAAAACTGCCAGAAATTCAAAAGAGGATGCAGCATGAAGTATATCATTGCTAATAAGTCTTAGCCAGAAACAAAATACCAGAAAGATTTACTTCTGTTTTGTCAACTGGCATTTGACTGGATCATAACAAATTATGGATAGCATTGTAAAGAATGGGAATTCCAGACTACTTCATAGCACTTAAGGAACCCTGTTGACAAGTTCATTTTGTGTTGAACTACTAGCCACAAAGTTAGCAGTTCAAATCCACCCCACAGAACACTGTGAGGTGAAAGATGAGGCCTTCTGCTGCTGTAAAGATTTGCAGTCTTAGAAACCCACAGGGTCAATTCTACTCTGGCCTGTATGTTAACTAAGAGTCAGAGTTGATCCCATGGTGATGAACTTTTGGGAGATTTATTATTCTTATCCACAACCTATATATAGATCAAGAGACAGTTTCAACAGAAATAAGGGAATATTGCATGGTTTAAATTCAGGGAAAGTGTGCATCCTGTTACCCTATTTATTCCATCTGTATATGAGAAACAACTATAGTAAGAATATGCCATTAGCATTGGAAGGAGACTCATTAACAACCTTTGCTTTGCAAATGACATGCTTTGCCTACGGAAGCTAAGAGAACTCGGAGGTCTTACTGATGAGATCAAAGACTCCTCTGCCATATGGATTACACCCTAACCTAAAGAACTAAACAACTGGGCCGAGAAGCAGCATCATAATAAACGGAGAAGATTTGTGTTGCTAGGGTTCCACCCTTTTTTTTTTTTGATCCATAATCAAATCCTGTGGAAATAATAGTGAATAAGTCAAAGGGTGCATTACACTGGACAAACTTGCTTATTAAGACATCTTTAAAGTATTATCAACCAAAGCTATTACCACAAGGGTTAAGGTGCCTGCTCCAAGCCATGATATTTTTATTTGCATCATAAATATGTGAAAACTGAAAAACAAAATAAACAGGGAAAACAAGAACAACTTCCAAAGGGGTCATGACCCACAGGTTGAGAACCGCTGCTATAGTTTCCCAAGAATAATTCTTGGAAGAAATGTAAAGACTATAGCTACTAAGGATGCAGTGTGCAAAATCTCTGACCACAACCCACAGACATATACTTAAATAAACACATCACATACACACATATACTTTCAGATAATTAAAAAACTAAACAAGTTCCATAAAGCTACCGCGTGATATTTTTCCATTTTTTTCCTATTAAATGGGGTCAATTCTGGCTACAGCCCACCGAAATGATTTCGTGAAGCGTGAAATATCTTAAGGCAGGAGTAGTGCCACTTCTGTGGCAGGCTTGTTGGCTTGTGGCAGGCTCCTGTTCTCAACCCTTGGGGAGCACTCAGTGAAACAGGGCTGGGCCAAAGACTTGCTAAAAGGCGAAGTGTCCCACGTGAGTGAAGGGCGGTGTGGTTCATTGCCTGAGCAGAAAAGATTCAACAGCAGTTGGGGCATCGGAGGGAGGAGGTGTGGCTCGGAGGACAACATGTATCATCTGTCTTGAAATTACGGTTGGGGATCAGCAGCTATTTTCTCAGGATCAATGCTCTACCCCACTTGTCTGTGAACCAGTCTAGGGAGGCTTACTTTTCATTGTCATGTTTATGAATGTCACCACTCAAACCATTTTGAACGAAGACTAAGAGAGTATTAAAATCTAAAAGAAATATGGTTTGGACTTTTATTCTCCTGGCTTCAACTTTGATGCAAAAAAATGTTTAATGTCCAGGTTAGACAACTACTACATGATCATAAAGCAAGTGTACATTTTCATTGAAGCATTTAAAAACTATCAAGAAGTAGTTTTTCCAGGATGACCAAGTGTCTGTTGGCAACTTATAGAAAGTGACTTTTGACTTTGACTAAGATGGTTGACATCTTGTATGAAAGAAAGGGTCTGAAATATGAAGTCATTTTGTTCAGAATCTTAAATGAGCAAATAAGAAATATGTTGAAACTGTTATCTAAAAAATCACAACTCATAACTGGAAAAACAACACTTTGAAATACCAGACAGGAGCATGACTTTAATCTTTCATAAGTCAAATGAAATAAACATTATGCTAACTGTGCTTATTAACAAAACAATACAATCGATCCCCAAATGAGATTATAACCTCAGGCATAGAAGTTAGGATTTAACACACATTTTTGTGGGGCACAATTTCATCCATATCATTATCTGTTTTTAACAAATGGCAAAATGACAATAAAAACTAAGGTATTTTAATTCTGAAACTACAACCTTACCATTATATG